>JACEIK010005074.1:58913-118529 GCA_018107945.1 Datura stramonium | reverse complement strand
TCTTAAGCGGTTATTTCTGTGTCTAGTTTTGCTGATACTCTTACTCTATTTTCTTAGTTTTATTCCTTAAGTTGGGTAACCATTTAATCACGGTCTAGACATTGGCAAGTCTGTATTTTCCGTTGGATTAGCTCTAAAGTTTTGATACTAGAGCCGGACCCGGATGGTGTTCCCGTCACCAGACCTAAAGGAATAAGATATTAGATAAGATAACCAGTAAATACTTCACAAAGAAATAACTATTAAGGAGTAACATCTAGACTAGATATTGGCCCCAGGATAGTAATAACATTCCCCCGAATACTTCGTATTATATTAATTTATGCTCAATTTTTACTGAATCGGTGTCTGTTAAAATGAACTCATAATACCTTTGGGTTTTAAGGGGATCATCTGTCTCCACATAATTCCAATTTGTGTAGCGGGGCTTTAGTAACTCAGGTGCTCCAAAGCCTTCATATTTTTTATCGAGGCCATGATGGTGATGCACATGCGTGTTAGCTCAAACTACTATTTATTTGGAATATTTTCTCCATTTTCTTTTAAAGGAATGTCAATGGCGAAACTTCACGAGTATGTCTCTGGTGTCTTCATTTCATAACTATCCTTTATTTGGATAGAGATAGTTTTGTCTTCGATGGAGAGTCTCCTTTAAAAACTGATTTTAATGGTCGTAATACGATGCAATGGCGTTATAGGTTCCTTTAATGGGGACGGAATAAGTAGCTTTTGGCAAAGATAGAATTACGCACTTGCTTGAATATTTATTTTACGGTTTTGGTTTTCTCTTCTTTGAAGGGTCTTTTCATTAATCTTTCTTCTTGTTTGAAAGGATGAAATGGAGGCCTCAAAGACCTTATGCACAGTGGGTCTCAGAACAGTTCATGTAGAAATTCCTAGTCAAAAAATGCAGGATAGAATTATTTTCTCCTTGTTAAACTTGATTTGAAAATCAAAGTGGATAACAAAGCACTGCCATACGCAAATATTTGTTTAGAAACCAAATTTTACATCTTTTATAAACATCTTTGGCTTCTTTGTAATCTCGTAGTAAAAATTCTTTAGTTATTGATAAATCTTCAAATTTTGTGATACATAGCACTATAGCGAGAATTTCTTTTAATGGTCTTTAATTTTTAAGTATTATTTAGTTCTGAGTGAATCTTACTAATTGTTTGGGGTTTTCTAGAGATTTTCTTTAAGGATGCACCTCCATATCCTATGCAGGCGTTAGTTTCTACTATCATGAATGCCTCCGGATGTGGTATTCCTAGGCATGGAAGTTTTGAACTAATGATTTTATTTTTGGACTATCTCTGTTTGTTCTAATCCCCTTAATTTAGATCCTTCTTAAAGGGCTGATAAAGAGGGTGTTACACCAGTAAGGTCCGAGCACCTAGATGACCTATTCGCGCGTTGGTTAGCATATTTGAAAGCCATATGTGCTAGAAAAGGCCGAGGAAAAGATCGGACGTGAAACTGATGAACCATCGCGGAAGGAGCGGGGCGAGCCCTCCGCGATGGCATCGTGTCACGGAGGCGGGGCCCGCTGCGTTGACTCCATGACACGTTGGGCACATCCCGGGCCCAAGTATATAAGCCCCGCCAGTTTAAAATCAGTACATTCATTATAATTTCCGAAAATTTACGTGAAAACGAAAAGAGAACGAAGGAGATAATATTATATGCGTCAGATTACGGCGCAAACGTAGTCCAATCCCAAATTAACCTCAGATGCAGAAATTATTTAGCAACGAGGGGAGCATTCCTCACGGATTTTGTTTCGAATCACAGTAGACGAATCGTAGAACTCTTGGAACTAAGGTAAGTAGAATTGCTCCAAACTAGTGTCTATGTGCTCCTGCAAGTAGGTGAATACTTCTCCCTTAAGACTTACGAAAAATAGCAAGTTTTCGACCGTCTTTTCGATAAGCCTAAGTTTAATTTATAAATATATCGAAAGTAGCGTTGTCTTGAGAATAGTGTTGTATTTAGTACTGTTGTCGTGTATATGAATGTAGTTGGAAATAGTTTGGAGTACTAGCAGGAGCCTGCGTCAGAACGGTCGGATAACTCGGGATTAAGGTATGTGAAGCGTTTCTTCGGCAAGTTATTAGTCTTAGCCTTATGAATCATAGTAAACTCTGTAGTGAATTCTCGGAGTTGAATGTTGAGTATTGAGTAGTTTAGTAAATGGTTTTAACGTTGCCATAGGGGCGAGTTAGCATTCAGTTCGGTATAACCTATTGTATGATTAGCAAGCATTTTATAGAATAAAAGATCTGATTTTCAGAATAAAGTTAGTAAGTAAATCGGATAGACGGACGGTAATTTGGGCTCTGAATTAGCCGTGGGCGAATGATATCTTGGCTACGGAGCTAGCCATTCGAATAGATGATATCTTGGCTACGAATTAGCCATTCGAACCAGATAGTATCACATTATAGATTAGCCAAACGGTTGAATAAAGATTACGGAATAAGAATAATCGGTAAAGAATCGGCATAATACAAAAGAAGTCAGATGAAACCAGTTAGATAGTCTTTTGGGTTAAACATGCTTGCTATTTATATGTGCTATTTGTTTGTTGAGACTTGATATGGCGTGAGGCATCTTATTGAGCGTCTCGCCGCCTGGGTTGTGTCGTGTCGCCCACGAGCGGGTGGGTTTACACATCACTCCAGGGTGGCATGCGTCCCAGCTTGGGCGAAGATAGGATGAAGCTTTCCCATGCTCCGATCGATCATGTGATACGAATATTCCCTGTTGGCAGTGTCCGGGGAAGCCGGAATGCGAGTTCTGATGCAGGGAGTCCTGGACTCGAGACACGGTTATTTATATCGGAGGCTATGGCTTGGCCAGGAGACCCGAAGTCGGTAGAGGTGCCCGAGTGAGCAGATGAGTGGGTGACTTATTTTTGGTGGTTTTGACCGGGTAGGGAGTATATGGGTGTTTGCTTGCTTGGCGCCATCCGGCTTATGGAGTTGGTATTGGCTCTTAGCACTACTTGTATATCTATTTATGTTATATACTAGCTACTAGGCAAGAAGGCGGGTTAAATCTCTGGTGCACCTGCCTTATCGATCTGAGAAAGCTTGATTCGGTTCATATCGGCTTCTTGATTCGATTATCTCATATACAAGATTTACTAGTTATGCTATCTATATTGATTGTATTCGGTTGTATTATTTCAGTTGCTTTGCATACTCGATGCAGCTGATGCCGCGCCTAATGACATTGCATTATTGCCGCAGTACTCATAGACGAGAGCGATCTCGTGATTCCGGTATTCATGATGACGAAACTCTGTCATCAGAATCCAATTTCAGTGTAGCTCTTTTCCCTTTTGGTATGCAAGTATGGGCAGTCGGGGCCTTTGTCGGTCATTTCTATTAATACTCGCAGACATAGATTGTTGATTATCTCCCACATTGAGAGTCGTTAAGCCGGTCGTGTGAGGCGTCACGGTTTGTTATAGTTGTCTAGTATTTCTGTTTTTGTGTTGGCCGGAAATTATTGAGATTCATAGTTTAACTGATAGTGGTGGCCTTGGTCACGTAGCCCTTTTAGTATTCATTTGTTGAGTTTGGATGACTGATAGCATGGTGGCCTTGTCGGCCCGCATAGGTTCCTTGATATTAGAATGTTTCTGGTTTGTTGTTGATGCATTCACGGTGGCTATAGGCCCCGATTGGCGGAAGAGCTGTGTTCACAGCGATTATATAGCCCTTTGTTTCAAGGAACACAGATAGAGCTAGCAGGCACAGATGTGCCTAGGCCTGGGGTGCCCAGTCGGAGTCCTTACAGGAGCACCGAGTGCCGATCATGCAGGCGGGCGCGGCAACTTGATACCGAGGAGCGGTCGTGTCCAGGAGTACGCAAGCGGAGGTGCTAAGTAGAGTCTTGTCACATGGATGTGTTGTGCACCATGCTAGGCGGGGAGGCTGCGAGCATGATAGGATGGTTACTCTCTTCTTTCTCGGTCGGTCGTGCTATAGAGGTACAGTATAGGGTTGAGTCCCTAAAAACTTACCATATTCTTTGGATTACGGATACAAGGTAGATCGGCAATACCCTACCAAAGTTAGAATCGAGATATAGGCAACGAAGAGGGCATCGGCGGTGCAAGATAACTCTGGCGACGGGAGGAGGTACCGAGACCTCCCGGCGCAGTACCTTTATCGGTACTATTCCCGGTATACGTTGATAACGTCGAGAATAGGAAGTCGAAGTATAATGTACATGCGAGGTTGACTTATATATATATATATATATATATATATAAAATATTTGATTAAGATAATAGATAATATCGGACTGAATGAAATTGTTAGAGCGTGAAGAGCCCCTATGATTACGTAAGTGGTACGGGGCTTATGGTGATGGCTGAGAAAGGCAAGTAAGGCTGCTGGTGCTCAAGCGAGTGTAAAAGACTGTCGGTAATGAACGCTCATTAATAGTCAAGCTTGAGTGAGAAGAGGCCAAGTCCACCATATATGCTAGCAGACGGCAAGACATACCTGAAAGATAATAGTTATGGTTTCGATTGTGATACAGAAAGATGGAGAGGTCATGTGAATTAGATGAGTCGGCTTCGAAGCCGGAAAGTATGAACTAAGGCTGGACAGTAACACGATTAGCAATGAAAGGCGAGAATGCGCAAACCCCGAGCTCGGCTCGAAGCAAGATAAAGGAAGAAGCTGGGGAATATTAGATTTGGAAAATCGCATCACGTAGATTGGTAGAATATCGTGTGTTAGGAACTAAACCTCGGAGGCGCGATTTAAGAAGAGACGGTAAGATTGCGGTTGAAATGCCGCGGTATGTAAAGCTTATGGAGGAAGTTAAGAAACTACAAACACAGAGACTCTAATCTAGTATGGCCGGAGATAGGCCCGGCGGACGGGGCGTGGGCTCTCAATATAATATAAGTAAGGCCACAAGATTCGAATGTTGACCCACATCGAGTGTGAGATTCATGAGCAAACAATAACTAAAAGTGTATATGTTGTTGCTTCGAGGAAGGGGATGAAAATCCATGAAATAAGAGAGGTCGGAGATATCAATAGGCGTAGAAAGCGTTAGATCATGTACGGTATGGAATTTAGCAAAAAGCATGTCGGGATTACGTATCATTACGAGAATTCGGTATGCGCTTGTACGTAGTTCTTTTGATATATAGATGTCTGAGATACGGATATGCTTTGTGAGCTACAGGTATTACAAATCACACGAGATTCGATTAGTGCCGGGAAGTAACAGTTGCCTTGCCGGGACCCCTTCCAAAAAGAAAAGAGAAAGAGAAGGGGCGGAGTTAAGTGCTGACTTACGTGTAAACCATAGAAACTGTCTCAGTTCTCGGTTATTAAGTTAACAAACTTATATGTTGTTGCCGAGATCTAGGCTTTAAAATCTTACGGGAGTTAGTAACTTTGAATCGAATTGGTTAGTGATAAGCGCTTAGATTAGACGGTCTAACGACGCGCTGTATTACTTGAGGAAGCATCCACTGAAGATAAAGTAACATTAGTACATGTGCTAGAACCAAAAATTAGAGAGGCGAATAAGCATACATTAGAGGTTAGCAATACCGGCATTATTTTTCAGTACTTGATAAGTGGCGTGCATCGTCTTCCCGGCTTTATAGGGGAGAGTCGGCCTTAGTATTTATGATTATTACGTAGAAATACCTCGCAAGGGTGTAGGTCGATAGAATCGAGATAAACGTGGGCACCTCAAGAAAGGGTCACATCGGTAATCGATGACAGACTAGTACTTGGTGGTTCGTGAGATATTCGAGATCTGAGCCTAGCGGGAGGCCGTGCTGCGGAATGGCTCATAAGGCAGGGAATTCCCCGAGCAGTAAGTATAAATCCAGGTGGATATGCAAGCGTAAGAAATTGGTGGTACTCTTTGCTAACACGGTGTTTACCAAGACAAGAGAATCAGTAGATTCCCGTGAAGAATCGAAGGGTGGTCATGGGAAAGTAGCTCAGATTAAGCCCGGCTTTAAAGTTGTTCAAATAGAAGAACAAAGCGATTTAGATGCCCACAACTCGCGGTTATGCACTTAGAGCTCTGGTGCTCAGTAGAACATTTAGAGGCATTATTAGACTATTTGCCACTTCGGGTCATTCTTGAATTTGTTCGATGATTGAGTTATGCGGCAGTTAATACGGATCATGATCATTGCTCCCAGGATCCTCTGATCGAATAAAGGCACAAAGTGCGCGAGCGGTTGTTGAGTTATCCCAGCGTCAAGCCAGCATAGCATGCGGCGAAGGCCGAGATAAGCTCACAGCTATCTGCGAGTAAATTACATCGGCTTCTCGGCATGATAAGCCAATATGGCCTTCAATTATATGCCAAGTTCCTTAAAAAATGAATATGTTGTATTAGGCAAGAAGAGACAATGAAGTATGTGCCATAGCTATAAATTTATTAGTAGGTTGGCGTTTTTGTGTAGGAGTTGATCGGAGATACACCAGTTAGTTAATTTAGTTTGTCCATGTAAGGAAATAGAGGACAACGGAGTGGTAGTCAGGGAGCACGGCGTATCACTGTAGTTGTAGAAGTGAAAGAACGGCAATATGCGAGCCACGACTAGGTCAGAAGCAGACGAATCCCTTGAGAAGCACGAGATTCTGGGAATGGCGAGGATGAGGTGGCTGGTGATGTAGAAGTACGTTTACGTGTCGAGATGTTTGAGACTCCCACTTCGACGGATTATGAGGCTTGAGGTACACGCGCTATTCTCTTCACCCGGTCATTGAAAATGTACCATGATACCAAGAGAACTACTGGTGGCCGGGTATGAAAGAGAAATTGCTGAATTGAGTGCTTTAGTGTCCTAAGCACCAGGTGAAAGCAAAACACCGAGAAATCGAGCGGGTTTAACTCGGGACATAGAGTTTGTGCCTCTAGAAAATGGAAGCGGTAAATATGGATTACATGGATTACTTGAACCCGAGACATAGACATGATTCTATATGGGTGATAGTTGACAAATTGACAAAATCGGCTCATTTCACCTTCAGGTGAAGCTTACTTTCTCATTTGAAGGCCTGCAGGAGTTATGTCAGAGAAATGGTCGGTGCAGTGCCCAGGTATCCATTATTTCATATAAGAGGCACGGTTTCGGCTAGATTTTAGCGTCCGTTTTGAAGGTCACAGGTAAGCAAATTAATTTGAGCCGCGCATTCCACCCTCGGAACGAGATGGATAGATTTTGAACGCACCATTCGAGACGCTCGAAGACATGTTGCGGCGTGTCTTGATTTTGGTGGTATTTGGGATGAGCATTTGCCCCTAATCGAGTTTGCTTATAATAATAGCCATCACTCGGCTATCCAGGAGGCGCCTTTCGGAAAAGCATTATACGGGGCGGAAATGCGGTGTTTGTGAGTGCATTGGTTTAAAGTAAGAATCGGCGTTGATTGGGCTGAACATTGTTTCAGCGGTTAGAAAGGTAAAAACATGAAGCGCCTCACGAAGTGCCGCAGGCCGCCGGGGGAGTCATATCACCCCGGTGTGCGGTGCGAAACTTGGGGTTGATGTGAATATTTGGGTATTTTTAAAAGTGTCCAGATGAAAGGGTAATGAGATTTGGCAAGAAGGTAGCTCGGTCAAGATTTGTTGGGCCTTGTCCAGTTAGATCGAAGAATAGGCCGGGTGGCATATGAGTTGAACTTGCCTCCAAAAGTTAGAATACATTCATCCAGTCTTTTCATGTATCCCATACTTTGAGAAGGCCATAGGGGCAGTCGAAGCGATCCCGATCCAGGATATCCAGGATACAAAAGAGTTGGCCTACGAAGAGGTTCAGGTAGCTATCCTAGGCAGATTGTGATTGGCCCAGGATATTGCATGCGCCAAAGTATTGTGGCGTAACGAGGCAAGAGAGGAGATGGCGATGGGAGGTGGAGGAAGATATGAAAACTAGATATCTCCTTGTTCGAGGCCTAGTCGGGCGACAAGTATGTTAGTATTATTATCTATACGGTGCCTTATAGTTGTATATGTATAAATAAGAAAGATTGATGTTTAGCTATCGAATGAATCTTATAGTATTGTGTGGAGTACACCTTGGACTTTTACGTGTTTGGGTTTTAGGATAGTCCATATTGGGAAACTGCGAAATTTTCTAGAAATAAGGTGAGCTAGTTGAAGTAGTCTCTGGATGGCGAGTTTTCATTCGAGGGCGAATGTTCTTAAAGGGGAGAATGTTACACCTATTAAGATTCCCGGCACCTAGATGACACTATTCATGCAGCGTTGGTTAAGCATATTTGAAAGCCATACGTGCTAGAAAAGGCCGGGGAAAAGGGCGTGAAACTAGTCGAACCATTGCGGAAGGAGCCCAGGAGGCTGAGCCCTCGCGTGCTGCCGTGTCATGGGCGAGGCCACCGCGTTGGCTCCGTGACACATTCAAGGCTTTGTCCGAGCCCAAGTAATATAATCCCATGAGTTTAAAATCGATACATTCATTATAATTTCGAGAGAAAATTCCGTGAGAACGAGAGAGAAGAACGAAAGGAGATAATATTATATCGTCAAGATTCTGTGCCAAACATAGTCAAAATCTAAATTAACCTCGAATGCCGAGGTACTTAGCAGCAGAGAGCATTTTTACGGATTTTGTTTCGCGAAATACGGCCAGCGAATCGTCGAGCTCTGGGACTAAGGTAAAAGTAAATTGCTCCAAACTAGTGTCTATGTGTCCTAGCCAAGTAGGTGAATACTTCCTTCCCAGGCTTACGAAAAATAACAAGTTTTCGGCGAGATCTTCGATAGCTTTAAGTTTAGGCTATAAATATATCGAAAGTGACGTTGTCTTTGAATAGTGTTGTATTTAGTACTAATTGTCGTGTATGAATGCGGTTGGGGAAATAGTTGGAATCTTGGCCAGAGGCTGTAGACGGTCGGATAACTCGAGGTTAAGGTATGTGAAGTAGTTTCTTCGGCAAGTTAGTAGTCGTTAGCCTTATGAATCATAGTAACCTCCGTAATAGAATTCCTGGAGTTGAATGTTATAATTATTGATAAGTTTAATGCAATGCAGTTTGCGTTATATATCGTATTGGTCAGAAAGTTAGTAAAGCATGCGCCCAGCCAAGAGCGTTAACATTTCAGATTATAGCCTATTGTATGATTAGCAAGCATGTTACTAGAATAAAAATCTGATTTTAGAATAAAGTTAGTAAGTAAAATCGAGATACAGACAGTAATTTGGCTACGGTTAGCCATTCGAACAAACAAACCATCTTAGCTCTGGACTAGCCATTCGAATGAATGATATCTTGGCTCTGATTAGCCATTCGGAACGAGATAGTATCACAGCTCACAGATTAGCCAAACGGTTGAATAAAGATTACAAGTCGAGAATAATGTAAAGAATCAGCATAATACAAAAAGAGATCGAATGCAAATGGATTCTTGAGATAGTCTTTTGATTAAACATGCTTGCTATTTATATGTGCTATTTTGTTGTTTATGTGTTTATTTGTTTGTTGAGACTTGAAATGGCGTGAGGGCATCTTATTGAGCTTCCTTGCTGCCCACAGGTTGTGTCGTGTCGCCCAGCGAGGCGGGTGAGTTTACATCCTCCAGTGGCATGCGTCAAACTTGGACAGATGGGATGAAGCTTTCCCCATGTCCGGTCGATCGGCACTACAGTACGAATATTCCACTGTTGGCAGTGTCAGAGGCAGATCAGTTTACGATGCAGGGAGTCCTCGGACTCGAGACAAATTGTGCATATCGAAGGCTATGAAAGCTCGAGGCTAGGAGACCCGGGGAGGTCGGTAAAGTGCTCTAGTGACGAGATAAGGTGGAGTGACTTATTTTTGGTGGTTTTTGGCCGGGTAGGGGTATATAAATCATTTGCGCCGCCATCGGCTTATAGGGGTTGGTATTGGCTCTTGTTTGCTACTTGTGTATCTATTTATGTGTTATATGCCCCAGCTCTTGCTTGACAGACCGTCGCATCTGGTACGCCTCGCCTTCTCCAGTACGAAGCTTGATTCGGTTCATATCGACTTCTTGAGGTCAGTTATCTCTGCTATACGGTACTAGTTATACTATCTATATTCGGTGTATTCGGTTGTATTATTTGATTTACTTTGCATACTTCGTACAGTAATCTTGTACTTTATCAGACATTGCATTGCACACTGCGGTACTCATAGACGAGAGGCGTCCCTCGCGGTCCGGCCCGGCTATAGGTAAGTGACTCACGGCTCATCGAGATCGATTTCCAGAGTGTAGCTCTTTTCCTTTGTTGCCTAGAGTATACCTGGGTAGGTCGGGGCCTGTCCCGATCATTTCTATTATTACTCATAGAGGCTTGGATTATTCCAGGGTTTATCTTCCTGTGGTCGGTTGAGCCGGTCGTGTAGTAAGTGGTTATTATATTTTTCTAATGTATTTCTATTTTGTGTTGGCCGATGGCTGGGGCCATAGTTTGGCTTTGATGATGGTGACCTTTCGGTCACGTAGCCTTTCGATATTCATTTGTTGAGTTTGAGATGACTAGACGACATGGTGGCCTTGTCGGCCCACATAGTTCCTAGATATTAGAATGTTTCTTGTTAGATATTTGTTGATGCATTCACAGGTGGCTATAAGCCGTTGGCCGGAGAGGCTGTGTTTGGCCATTATATAGCCCTTTGTTTCAGAACACCGAGATAGAGCTAGCCGGCACGGATGTGCCTAGAGCCCACCACCGGTTAACGATCCCGAGTCCTTCTAGTACGAGGTGTGATCATACCCAGGCGGGGCGTGTGAGAGGCTTACAAACACATCTATGATTTGGAATAAAATTTGCAACATAATTGAGACTTCCTAAGAATCTACGGCTAAATTTTATCAATTAATTCATCACGGAAATTAGGATGAGAACTTTGGGCTCTACAAATGGGTTTATAGGTTCCTTGATATAAGTCATGACCAAGGAATCTAATAGATCTGGAGATAACTTAATCTTTTTAGCTTACTACTAATCCATTTTGCTTAACAACTTTTAAAAGGTTTGGATATGTTTTAAGTGTTGATCAATATCTTAAAGTATATTAAACATGTATGTAAACTATAGAAATATAACAATGTGGATTAAATATATTTATTCATTATATTCTTGAAGTGGGCGGTGCATTTTTAATCCGAATAGAATTACATTCATTCATATTATGAAAGGTACATTAAAAGTTGTTTTATATTTATCTTTTATGTCTGTATTTTCCAAAATCAGATTTCATATGGGAAACTTACTATAAATATAGCTTTAAAAAGTTCTTTTAAGAAGATATCTTTTATTGGGTATTGGATACCTGATCCATTTTAAAACTTTGTTAAGGGACTATAATTAATGACTAGCCTTGGGGCCCCTCTTTCTTTTTCCGCATTATTATTGACATAGAATGCTGAACAACTCCATTGTGACTTGGAAGATCTAATAATCCTTTTATCAAGTAAATCGTTATTTCTTTTTACAATATTCCATTAACTCGATTCATTTGAATGAGTGCTTGCCCTAGTAGGGATATTCTTTTCGTTGAATCCCTCAAATATATGGTTACTAATAATATAAACGTTTCTATCCAAGAGGCATTAGGAAATTCTAAGCAGACTTCTGGTCTATGAATTCTTGTAGCTTTTAATTTTGTAGGCTACCTTGAATTTTTAAAGCGGATTCAATCAAAGTTTAAATTTTATCTCGTTTTAAATAGTTTATTTATTGGGAAACGATTTATTCTAAAATAGTTTTTTCTTTTGTAAATTCACTTTCTTCTTTTGACATATTATTTAGGTCGGGAAAAATGATATATGTTCCTCAGCTTGGTGGTGTGAATACCGTCTAAATCGGACAATATAGGTTTTATTTGATTATAAAGGAGGTGCCTAATATTATTTCTTCGTTTATATCTTTAGTTATTAAAAAATCATTTATTTTTTTTATTTTTTTTATTTGCTTTATTTATATTTTTAAGTTTGAAGTTTTTAATTTATTTTGAGTCTTTCTGTGTAGGAGAATACTTAGTATTTTACTTTTTCAAAAGAGTACTTAGTAGGGATTATTCCTTCAATAATGCGGTTTTGAGTGCACTTTTTGTGTATCTAATAATGCAATTTTGTGAATAGTATAATTTTTATTAATAACCAATATGATAGGTATATGGAAACACGGGCTTTAACTATTGCAATAGTTTTACTCGATTTACCTTCTGAGGGCTTCCTAGAGACTCATCTTCTTCTTCACCTTTTTATAATTTTTATGTTTCTCCTGGTTCGGATTGATACAATTCAAATCCTTACATTGGTTCTAGTTCATTTAATAGATTATTTGCAAGGGCATCTGTTTCTAAACATTAGATCTTGGCTTAACTTGCTTTGACTTCATTTTTAATATGTAATAATTCGGTTTGAAGATCTTTATGTTGTTGTACTAGACTTTTGTTCTTTAAATTTATTAATGCGTTTTTCATATTAAAATGCTCAATTGTTTCTTTGTCATGTTGTTGATTTAAAAATTAGTTTTTAATTCTATTAAATATTTTCTTTTAAGATCCTTTATCTTCAATATACTGATCAATTATATCAAAAAAGATTTCCTTGTTATTATTGGTAATGACATTTATTGATGCATTATATCACGGTGCGGATTGCTCCGTACATCCACAATGATCGGTTGAGTCACTATTGTCAACTATATGCTATATTAAGTGGTCTTCCATTCTTCGAAATTTTCTTCGGGGAAGAATTATTCTCATGTTCATGAAGAATAGAATATAATCTATCTTTTATTTCTGGCTCAAGTTCTAACGTATTGATCTTATCCTTCTTTTTATTAGGGACCTTACAATCCTTAGCCCTATGGCCAAATTTTCCACAGTTCAAACACTTATCATTGTTTCCTTGAAAGCCACCTTTGTTGGCTTCACCGTTTATGCCTTTCAAATTTTTATAATGATGGGGTTTTGATTTATTTTATAGTGCTTGTGTCTTCAACATTTTCTTGGATGTCTCTTTTGAAAGGGTAGACAGCAGTGTATCTAAAATCTTGACAAAAAGCTCTTCTTTTGGATATTTATTATCCTTTTTAAGTTGATTTTTAAGCTTCATGTCTGTACATAATTTAGAATCATGACATTTTATAAACCCATAGTCAGCTATAGGTTAAGTGGCTATAAGGAATTTTTCCATCAAATCTATGTTTTAATTTTATTCTAACATTTTATTGAATAATGTTAGAAACGAACCACTCATGAATTTTCTTTTCCAATAATCATGACTACGGTCTTCTCTGACCATAACCTTATTGCGAAATACATCCTTCTACCATCTAAAATCATCTAACTTTGGCAAGATAGGTTAGATATTATTTCTAACTCCTATCTTGAAAAAGTTGAGATTCTCTATAAAATGTTTTTCTACTTTGTAAATTAAGGTAGTTATTCGTCTTCTCATAGATTTTCAAAGTTTGTCCTATAGATTCAGTTTTAATAACTTGATTGATGGTTGTAGCATTTGTTACCTTTGTGTCTTGTTATCTTCGGTGAGATAATTATCCCACCAATATTTTAAGTCCACATGAAATCCAGATATAATTAGAGTAACAATTTGTTTATCCGTGCAGTTTTTCCTTTTATAGGCCGTAATGTCATCCCATTTCATGTAACTTGTTTTATATTTAATGTTACGCAAGTCCATCAATATTCCATTCGGCAATTTCATTTCAGAGTGTGAAGTATGAGATAAAAAATATTTTCTTCATCTTTGCATATCAAGGAAATGAGGGTTTATTATAATAATTCTTTTGATGGAATATTTAGGCTTAACTTTTAATTAATGAAGTTATCGGACTTTTTGGATATTGTCCTTATGACCTTATCATCTTTAATTTTAATTCATCGCTAATTTTAATTGACCTTTAAGTTTTCATTAATCTTTTCTATAAGATCATCATGATTTCAAACCTTTCTTGAAATTTGAGGAATTTATCTTTGGAAAAATTCTAGTAATTTAAATATTAGGATGGAGTTTCTAATTTTTATTATTTATAGGAAGGGCTAGGTTTATCCTTTAAAATTGATTATTATCAGGTCTTAAGGATACGATTAGAGACTACGTATAGTAATTGATTAGTGTAATTGTTTTGTTGAATTAATCTATTAATATCTTTATTCTAAGGATCACATTGAGTGTCTACTATATCAATTTTAAAAGGTGTAGCTGTGACAATTCTATCATCTATTGGTAAATTAATTTCCTCTAGTGGGGGAATTATAGATTCAACCACCTTAGTTTTGGTATGCCATTTATTAGCAATCATGCTCAATGATTCCTTTTGATCATCCAATTTTCTGTGTACTCCAAACTGTTGAGAACTCTATATTGCATCTCATCCTTTTCATATCGGCGCACCATTTTTCCTAAAGGATAATCTTTATCCGCCCGACACAGGGAGGCAGCTTGCACCAGTGCCCCTACTAGGACTTGGAGGCTAACAGGACTGAGCCCTAACCACTGCAGTGCCAGTGGCTCTAACTCTTGATTAAAGAAAACGATGGGCTATATAACGGATGTAAATACACGGCCGAATACATCATTATGCCATCTAAAATCATCTAACATTGAGCAAGATAAGTTAGATAGTATTTCTAAACTTCTATCTTGAAAAAGTTGAGGTTCTCTGTAAATGTTTTGCTATACGCCAAATTAAGGTAGCGGTTGCGTCTTTACGCATAGATTATCAAAAGTTTGTCACAGTAGATTAGTCTTAGCCAACTTGAGTGATAGTTTGTAGCATTTGTTACCTTTGTGTCTATTATCTTGATTGAGATAATTATCCCACCATATTTTTGATGTCCTGTAAATCCAGATATAATTAGAGTGAGCTTGTTTTATAAGGTAGCAGTTTTTCATTTTTATGAGTGCATGTGGCCATCCCCATTTCATGTAACTTCTTTGTGTATCTAATGTTACGCAAGTCGATCAATATTCCATTCAACAATTTCATTTTTGAGTGTGAATTATGAGATAAAAATTCATTTCTTCACTCTTGCATACTTGGGAATGAGGGGTTTATTTTAATAATTCTTTTTGATGGAATATTTAGAGCTGCTTATTAATAGCGTTATGGACTTTCGGATATTGTCCTTATGACCTTATCATCTTTTAATTTTTAATTCATCCTTTAATTTTTAATTCATTCTTTAATTTAATTCAGCCTTTAACTTTTAATTAATCTTTCTATAAGATCATATGTGATTTCAAACCTTTCTTGAAATTTGGGAATTTATCTTTGGAAAAGGAAGTGCGGTAATTTAAATTTTGGATGGGTTTTAATTTTTTATTATTATAGGAAGGGCTAGGTTTATCCTTTAAAATTGATTTATTATCAGTCTTAAGGATCTGATTAGAGACTACGTATAGTAATTGATTAGTGTAATTGTTTTTGTTGAATTAATCTATTTATATCTTTATTCTAAGGATCACCTTGGATATGTACTATATCAATTTTAAAGGTGTAAATTTGTGACAATTCTATCATCGGTAGTAAATTAATTTCCTCTAGTGGGGAATTATAGATTCAACCACCTTAGTTTTGGTATGCCATTTATTAACAATCATGCTCGATGATTATGCGTTTTGATCATCCAATTTTCCTGTGTACTCAAACTATTTAAAGAACTCTATATTGCATCTCATCCTTTTCATATCGGCGCACCATTTGTTCCTAAAGGATAATCTTTGTCACGCCCACAGGGAGAGCATGGCTTGCACCCGGTGCCCTACTAGGACTTGAGTCTTTGGACTAGAAGAACCTAAGCACTTGAGTGCCGGTGGCTCTAACTCTTGATTAAAGAAAGCGATGGGCTATATAACGGTAGCCAAATCAGTAGAATACATCCTATACCATCTAAAATCATCTAACTTTGGGCAAGATAGGTGAGATAGTATTTCTAAACTCCTATCTTGAAAAAGTTGAGGTTCTCCTATAAAATGCTGTGCTATCGATGGGGTAAGGCTAGCGGTTGTGTCTTCTACGCATAGATTTTCAAAAGTTATCCTGTAGATTCGATCTTAATAACTTGTGTGATGGTTGTAGCATTTGCTACACTTTGTGTCTATTATCTTGATGGGATAATTATCCCACCAACATTTCTAATGTCCTAAATCGAGATATAATTAGAGTGGCGGCTTGTTCATCGTGCTTAGTTTTTCATTTTATAGTAGTAATGGCCATCCCCATTTCATGTAACTTGTTGTATATTTAATGTTACCAAGTCCATCAATATTCCATTAATGAGTTTCATTTCGAGTGGCAGAAGTATGAGATAAAATTCATTTTCTTCATACGCATATTCGGGAATGAGGGTTTATTATAATAATTCTTTTTATGAATATTTAGGCTTAACTATTAATGACGTTATCGGACTTTTCGGATATTGTTCTTATGACTTATGTCTTTAATTTTAATTCATCCTTTAATTTTAATTCATTGTTTAACTTTAATTCAACCTTTAACTTTTCATTAATCTTTTCTATAAGATCATCATGATTTCAAGCTTTTCTTGAAATTTGGGAATTTATCTTTGGAAAATTCGGTAATTTAAATATTGGATGGGTTTCTAATTTTTATTATTATAGGAAAGGGCTAGGTTTATCCTTTAAAATTGATTTATTATCGATCTTAAGAATCTAATTAGAGACTACATGCAACAATTGATTAGTGTAATTATTTTGTTGAATTAATCTATTAATATCTTTATTAAGGATCACCTTGGCGTCTACTATATCAATTTTTAAAAGGTGTAGTGACAATTCTATCATCTATTGGTAAATTAATTTTCTCTAGTGGGGAATTATAGATTCAACCACCTTGGTTTTAGTATGTCATTTATTAACAATCATGCTCAATGATTCCTTTTGATCATCAATTTTCTGTGTATTCAAACTATTAAGAACTCTATATATTACATCTCATCCTTTTCATATCTCAGTAGCACTATTTTTCCTAAAGGATGTCTTTGTCCGCCCCACAGGGAGGCATGACTTGCCGTGCCCTACTAGGACACCAGATTTCTTGGACTAGATTTGAGCTAAGCATACGGTGCCGAGTACATCTAACTCTAGATTCAAGAAAACGATAGGCTATATAACGGTTGTAAATGTCGAGAAAGAGCGAGTTTTCGGCCTTTTAATATGAAAAACATACTAAATAAAGATCTTCTTTGATATGATTGATCAAATTGAAGATAAAGATCTTAAAAGAAAATATTTAAGTGAATTAAAAATATAGCTCTTAACCAACAACATAACAAAGAAACAATTGTGCCTTTTAATATGAAAACCATAATAAATTTAAAACACAAAGTCTAGTACAACGGTACAAGATCTTCAAACCGGAATTAGCCCATATTAAAAATGAAGTTAAGTTAAGTTAAGCAAAGACTTAACAAGTTAGAAACAGATGCCCTTGCTAATAAGCTATTAAATGAACTAGAACCAATGAAAGGATCTGGATTGTATCAATCAAGACCGGGGAGAAACATCAAAATTATAAAAATGTGAAGAAGAAAGATGAGTCTCTAGGGGAGCCCTCTGAAGGTAAATCAGTAGTAAAAACTATTACCTTGATTAAGCCCAGAGCTGCCATATACCTATCACATGGTTATAAATAAAAAATATACTATTCACAAAATTGCATTATAAGCAAGTGCGGACCAAAGCGCATTATTGAAGGAATAATCCCTACTAAGTACCTTGAAAAAGTACAGCGGTTTATTTCTCAGCGTGGCAATTGAGCGACTAAAAATATATTATAAACTCCATAAGGCACATATATGCAATAATGGAATCTTGCTTTTTATTAATGATTTTGTAATAATAAAGATATAAACGAAGAAATAATATTAGGGCACCTTTATAACCCAAATAAAATCCTATATTCTTGATTTAGGCGGCATCCACACCACTCCTCTAAAGACAGGATATCATTTTCCCGACCTAAATAATATGTCAAAAGAATAAACTGAATTTATAAAAGAAAAACTATCTTCAGAATAAATGCTTTCCCAATAAATAAACTATTTAAGAAACGAGATAAAATTTAGCAGTTGAATCCGCTTTAAAATTCGAAGAGTAGAAGCAAAATTAAGCCTACAAGAATTCATAGAAAGAGTACGGTCGAATTTCTAATGCCTTTTGGGATATGAAACGCCATATTATTGAGTTACCATATATTGAGGGATTCAATAAAAGAATATCCCTACTAGAAGCGAAGACCTATTCAAATGAATCAGGAGTTAATGGAATATTGTAAAAAGAAATCAATGATTTACTTGATAAAAGATTATTAGTTTCTTCATTACGACGGGATTCCCAATTTGTCAGGAAGAATTAAAAAAGAAGGCTCCGGCCAAGCCTTGTCAAATTTGGAAAAATAACCCATAACCAGATAATGGAATTATTAGATCACACTCCTTTCATACATGTATAGCATCGCCCCGCCTTGGGAAATTTATGAGCGGCACACAGTGCCCTAGACGGACTGGACTACTAACTAGTGGGCAGCACACAATGCACAGCTAGCTCTATCTCGAAGTCTTAGGAACAAGGGCTATATAGCGAGTACATAAACACGGCCTCTGACCATCTGGGCCTATAGCCACTGTACCTGTAATAGCAATTTGACGAACATCTGAAACTTAGCAAGTAAACAGCGAAAAGCTCGTGACGGCAAGGTCACCACTGCTATCAAACTACGGCCTCACACGGCCAGAGGCTCAGCAGCCCCACGGGGAGATAAACATACAATCACATAGCCTCTATGAGTAATGATAGAAATGATCGGAATGAGGCCCAGACCTACCCTCTTGTACATCAAAAGAAAAGAGCCCCTGCAGGAATCGGACTCGGATGACGGAGCGACAACTCAGCAGTGGCTTGGAATCACGAGGATTGCCTCTCGTCTCACAGTACCCTGCGAGCAAATACGAGCGCCTTTGGGCGGCTCGTCTGGCCCAGATCTTGAGTATGCAAAGCATTTGAAATAACATAAGCGAAAGAACTGAAATAAGACGGCATAACTAGAGAAAATGCGCAAGGCGGGAGATAAGCCGAATCTGAATAGCGTATGGCTTGGATCGCTGCATGCGATAAGATGGAGCGTACTGTAAACGCGACGGCACAACATGCAGTAGCTAGTATATAACACATAGATAGATATACAAGTAGCAAGCTTAAGAGCCAATAACAACCCCCATAAGCCAGGATGGCACCAAACGAAGCAAACAATCTATATACCCCTACCAGGGTTAAAACCTGCAAAAATAAATCACTCCACTCATCTGCTCCTCGGAGCTCCTACCGTCCCTGGGTCTCGGCTCGGGCCTTGGCCTGCGTATAAATACTTGGGTAATGCAGGTGGAGGATCTACGTAAACGATAGCAGATGAGTCATTTCCCCCTCGAGGCTACTCACGAAACCGAATACGCACATTATCTGACGATAGCAGATAGAATCACGGTTCCTTAGAACTCTCCTCGGGGCTATGACTAGTACTTTGAAATAGCGCATGTACGGTGATGAGATAGAGTCTGGTTCCCTCTCGAGGCTGTAAAAGCAGGGCTGCACTGTGTCTGATCGAGCTTGCTATGGGGAAAGCTTCATCCCATCTTAAAATCCCAGGCGGGGGCGGCATGCCACTCCTTGGGTGGCGAAAACCCACCCGCTCGGTGGAGACACGATTACCAACCGGGCGTGAGACGCTCAATAGGGAGCCCTCAGCCACAACAAGTCTCAACAAGCAAATAGCCATATAAATAGCATGTATAGCGAAAAAGCTATAAATCGATTTCTTATTAAGTCACTTTCTGTACTCTCGATTCTTTCTTGATTATGCGGTCTAGAAATCTTTCTTTAGCTGGCAGCTGTCATGGCAATATCTCATACATACGAATGGCTAGTCTATGGCCATAAAGCTGTCTATCTATCTGGTTTCACTTTACTAACTTTATTAAATACGAATCTCTTTTATTCTATAACATGCTTGCTAATCATACAATAGAGCTATGAATGGAATGCTAACTGCCTTTTGGCGCATTGCTTTTCCTATCTTCCCGATTTGAAATACGATACGGCAACAGAAGCGAATTTACTAGACTTACTCCAATTCTCAACATTCAACTCAAGGAAGTTTCATCTGGAGTTTACTACGATTCTAACGCTAAGACTTACTAACTTGCGAAGAACGGCTTCATACCTTAACCTCGAGTTGCTCAAGCCGTCGGGCGAGTAACAAGTCGGTACTCGGCTATATCTACAGCTTTACGCATTCCTGCGTTGAGATTGAGGCTAAATACAACTTTATTGAAGGACAGGCGTCAATTTTGATATAATTATAGCCTAAACTAGGCTTCATCGAAGAACGGTTGAAAACTTGCTATTTTTCGAAGTCCGGAAGATATTCACTTCTGTTGGAGCACATAGACACTAGTTTGGAGCAATTCTGCTACCTTAGGCTCCGTGGCTCGTCGATTCGCCGGCCGTATTTTGCGAGAAACAAAATCCGTAGGAGATGCTCCCTCTTTGCTAAATACCTTGGTACTGAGGTTAATTTGAGATTGGACTTCGTTTGTAGTATTAATCAAGCGATTATTTTATCTCCTCTTCGTCTCTTTCTCTTTCCTGATTTTGCAAAATTTCTAAGGATAAAATGATTAAAAACCAAGTGGGGGCTTTATACACTCATATTAGGTCAAGGCCAATGTGTCACGGAGCCAACGGAGGCTCTCAAGTGACACGTTGCCATCGTAGAGCTCCACCTCGTGACACGTTGCCATCGCGGAGGAACTTAAAAATAATCGGAACCTATAAATTACCGCATTTACGGAATGCGATTCGCAAATGCGCTAAGATGAGTTTATAAGTCACATATTTGCCTTGCGGCGGAGCTTGAAAACGTAAGATTTTTCCCGGGCCTTTTTCTAGCATGTATGGCATTCAAATACGCTTAACCAGCACGCGAATAGGCCATCTATGTGTCGGGAATCTACGGGGTGTAACATAAACCAAGCAATGGAGACATATTAGATGCAAGAGATTATTAGAAGCTTATCTTCTCAACTAAAGGGGCGGCCGGACTATCCATTCAAAAAAATGAAAAGCTACTACAGTCAAAAAACGGTGGATCCCTTAGGAATCCACAAAAAAAATAATCTTGACAAAAAAGACAAGCTACATAAGGAAAAAAATGAAATCTATACAAACTCCCATGCGGATGAAGACGAATCTTCATCAAATTCCAGGTCACATCGGGTCAAATATCAAATCAAGTTTCAAGAGACAGATACATCTTTTAAATAGATCCATGTAAAAATTAATCATCATGATGGACACATGTAATGATGTGAGTTAGTAATTAGTTGACTCATATTATTGAGGTCTATTTAATACCTTCACCTTGTATTAGAAGGGCATTAGGAAAACTCTTACACTTCCTTCCAAATTGCCCAAACCTCTCTATGTTCTCTATTTTTCCTTCTTATCAATAAACAACTCTTTGTAAGTATCTTTTTCTTCTACTTATTACTACTTGTAGTATTTTATTTTATTTGCTCCTGCCTTTGTAATTAATATCCAAGTCATTTCTATGATCATTAAATGGTATCCAAGCCATGTTTGCGGGAGAAGTATTAGTTTGAGTAGCTAAATCTTTATCTTATCCTAGAGCCCGATTAAATTATGTTTCTCTTAAAAGCGGTTATTTACACATTGTCACAAGTTTCGCGATACTCTTACTCTATTTTCTTGGTTAATAGTTATAACTAAAAATTATAATATCAAAACCTCAGAATCTACGGTCACTATTAATAAGTCTGTGAGACTATTAAATTATTAGCAGTTGAAGACATTCGAATTATAGGAAAAACTATAAGTTTCTTCACATAGGACTTATCCCGGGTTGGCGTTAAGAGATTTATCGATTAGGCTTAGACAAACCTATATCTTCTATTAAGCGACAACGAGCTACTAAATTTTGGTGATTCATTATTAGCGGTATTACAAAGTAACCTAGCTAATGGCCCGGTATATTTCCTTGTTATCCCAATTTTTCTATTGATGTTAATTATCAAAATGTTATGGATACCCTAACATTATATGTTAAATCAAAAAACATGAATAGAAAAGAAAATACAAGATAAATAGCCATAATATATAAGAACATATTACAGGCTAATAAAAAACTACCCTAGCTACAAAAGCAAAAATGACAAATAACAAAGGGTTACCATGCTTATGGAAGTCAATCACAAAATCACAACAATATTTTCGTCCCAAAAATGATAAAATGGGATGATGTGTTAGTAAAGATAGTGGCATTGACTCCCGCCGCGGGCAGTGAGGAAGAAAATTCAACCATTGAGCGGGTAATACAATTTCGGTTGATCTATAGATTTCAAAAATTTCTAAGATCCCAATCCTTTAGTCATGCTTCTTCAAGTAAAAAACTATCCTTTTCGATACCTTCATTTTTAAAAACGCCAGAAGAAAAGGAGGCAACACTTGAAAGAACGTGAAAAAACTAAAGGGAGTAGATTTCTACGAAACAATTCCTAAGGTTGATATAAACCTAGAATTACCAAAGAACAAGTCCTACGGCTAGTGAGATGCTAGGCAAGAGACTGCTTTATGCATGATTAGATCGATGAGGAGTTGAGCCCAGACTTTGAATATTTAGATAAACTCTAGTTAGATCCAGAAAATAGCATAAAAAGGCAATGGTATGCAGAAAAATATTCATTAAAGGAAAGATTATCCTTTAGGAAAAAATGGTCGCCGATATGAAAAGGATGAATGATATAGATTTCTTTACCAAATGATTTGGTACGGGAAAAATTGGATGATAAAGGATTGATGAGCATGATTATTAATAAATGGCATACCAAAACTAAGGTGGTTGAAACTATAATTCCCCACTAGAGGAAATTGGTTGCTCAGTAGATGGTAAGTGTCATAGCTACACCTTTGCAAGAGTGATATAGTAGACGCCCAAGGTGATCTAGAATAAAGATATTAATAGATTAATTCAACAAAAACAATTACACTATTCAATTACTATCCGTAGTCTCTAATCGAGATCCTTAAGGCTGATAATAAATCAATTTTCAAGGATAAACCTACCCCTTCCTATAATAATAAAAATAGAAACCCATCAATATTTAAATTACCAGAATTTTTCAAGGAATAAATTCCCACGAATTTCAAGAAAAGTTTGAAATCACAGATGATCTTATAGAAAAGATTAATGAAAATTTAAAGGCTGAATTAAAATTAAAGAATGAATTAAGAATTAAAGGATGAATTAAAATTAAAGATGATAAGGTCCTTAAGAACAATATTAGAAAAAGTCTGATACCGACATTAATAAGTTAAGCTCTAAAAATTCCATCGAAAAAAATTATTATAATAAACTCTCATTCCCGGATATAGTATGAAGAAAATAAATTTTTATCTCATACTTCCACACTCACGAAAATGAAATTGCTGAATGGAATATTGATGGACTCTCAGACATCGGATATACAATAAGTTACATGAAATGGGATGGTCATTACGGCCTATAAAATGAAAAAATGCACGGATAAACAAGCTTCCACTCTAATTATACGGATTCACGGGGACATTAAAATATTGATGGGATAATTATCTCACTGAAGATAATAGACATAGTGTAACAAATGCTACATCCATCACTCAAGTTATTAGGCTTGAATCTACGAGGACAAACTTTTGAAAATCTATGTAGAAGACGCCACCGCTACCTTAATTTATAGTATAGCCAAAACATTTTATAGGAGAACCTCAACTTTTTCAAGATAGGAGTTTAGAAATACTATCTAACCTATCTTTCCCAAAGGTAGATGATTTTAGATGGTATAAGATGTATTTCTCAACAAGGTTATTGTCGAGAGAAGAGTGTAGTCATGATTGTGGAAAGAAAAATTAATAAGTAGTTTTACCAACATTATTATTTGAAAAAGGTTAGAATAAAATTAAAAGATAGATTTGGTGGAAAAATTCCTTATAGTCAGTTAACCTATGGTGACCTTATAAGTTTTATAAATGTCACGAGGACTTGAATTATGTACGGATATGATTTAAAAATCAACTTTAAAAGGACAATAAAATATCCAAAAAAGAAATAGGGAAGCTTTTGTAAAGATTTTGGATACAACAGTTGTCTGCCCCTTCAAGAGGCATCCAAGAAAATTAAAAAGAAGACCCAAGCATTATAAAAATAAATGAAAAACCCCATCATTACGAGAAAAAAATTTAAAAGGCACAACGAGAAGCCAACAATGGTGGCTTTCAAAAGGAAATAATGATAAGTGTTGGAATTGTGGAAAATTTGGCCATAGAAATTTAAGTTGTAAGGTCCCTAATAAAAAGAAGGATAAGATCTGTTAGAACTTGAGCCAAAAATAAATGATAGATTATATTCTATTCTTGATGAACATGACAATAATTCTTCCACAAAAGAAAGTTTAATTGATGAAGACCGACTTAATATAGCATATAGTTCTGACAATAGTGACTCAATTGATCATTATGGATGTACGGGAGCAATGCCTTGGCTGTGATAGCCACTCAATAAATGTCATTACCAACAATAACAAGGAAATATTCTTTGATATGATTGATGTATTGAAGATAAAGATCTTAAAGAATATTTAATAGAATTAAAAAATATAGCTCTTAACCAACAACTTGACAAAGAAACAATTGAGACTTTTAATATGAAAAAGCGTGCTAAATAAATTTAAAGAACAAAAGTCTAGTACAACGTACAAGATCTTCAAATCGCAATTATGACATATTAAAAATGAAGTCAAGAAGTTAGCGAAGACTTAACAAGCTAGAAACAGATGCCCTTGCTAATAATCTATTAAATTAACTAGAACCAATGCAAGGATCACAGATTGTATCAATCCGAACCGGGGAGAAACATCAAAATTAGAAAAGGTGAAAAAGAAGATGAGTCTCTAGGAAGCCCTCTAGAAGGTAAATCGGAGTAAAAATTATTACGATAGTTAAGCCCAGGCGTGGCATATACTTATCACATTGGTTATAAATAAAAATTATATTATTCACAAAATTGCATTATTAGACACAGTGCATACCAAGCGCATTATTGAAGAATAATCCCTACTAAGTATCTTGAAAAAAGTACAACGCGATTTTCCGCGGCAGGTGAAAGAATGAAAATAAATTATAAACTTCATAAGGCATACATATGCAATACTTGAATCTTCTTTATTAATGATTTTTAATAACTAAATATATAAACGAAAATAATATTAGGCACCCCTTTATAACCCAAATAAAACCCTATGTCAGTTTAGGCTGACATCCACTGCTCTAGGAGCAGGATATCATTTTCCTACCTAAATAATATGTCAAAAGAAAGTAAAGATTTATAAAGAAAAAAACTATCTTTAGAATAAATACGCTTTCCCAAAAATAAACTATTTATTAATGAGATAAATTTAAATGGATTGAATCCGCTTTAAAAAATGCGAGGTAGAAGCTAAAATTAAAAGCCTACGAGAATTCATAAAATGAAGTCTATTGAGAATTTCGTAATGCCTTTTGGGATAGGAACGCCATATTATTGAGTTACCATATATTGAAGGATTCCACTTGAAAAGAATATTCCTACTAGGGAAAGACCTATTCAAATAAATCGGTGTTAATGGAATATTGTAAAAGGAAATCCAATGATTTACTTTATAAGAAGATTATTAGACCTTCCAAGTCACCATGGAGTTATTCGGCATTCTATGTCAATAATAGTGCGGAAAAGAAGAGGGCCCCAAGGCTAGTCATTAATTATAAGCCCCTTAACAAGTTTTAAAATGGATCGAATTATTCAATACCAAATAAAGAGATCTTCTTAGAAGAACTTATAAAGCTAACATTTATAGTAAGTTCGATATGAAATGCAGTTTTGGCAAATACGAGATAGAAGAAAGATAAATATAAAACAACTTTTAATACTGCCTTTCGGACAATGAATAGAATGTAATGCCATTCGAATTAAAAAATGCATAATCCCGAATTTGAATATGGCCAGACAACATATTTAATCCACATAGTCATATTTCTATAGTTTACATAGAGATGTTTTAATATACCGAGAAGATATTGACCAACACTTCAAATATTCAAACCTTTAAAAGTTGTTAAGCAAAAACGAGATTAGTAGTAAGCGCTAAAAAAGATTAAGTTATTCAGGGGCGCTATTAGATTCCTTGGTCTTGACTTATATCCAAGGAACACATAAACCCATTTGTAGAGCCGTAGAGTTCTCATCCAAATTTTCGAGATGAATTAATTGATAAAACTTAGCTTGTAGAGATTCTTAGGAAGTCTCAATTATGTTGCGATTTTATTCCAAATATTAGACGAGGAGTTTGTAAGCCTCTTTATCGCGTCTTAAGAAGGATCCGAGTCCGTAGGATTAGAACAAGCGAGAGACAGTCAAAAAATAAAATCAATAGTTCAAAAACTTCCATGCACAGGAATACACATCCAGAGAGCATTCATGATAGTAAGCCCCGATGCCTCATACATAGGATATGGAGGCATCCTTAAAAAAAAAATCTCCTAAAGAAAACCCCAAACAATTAGTAAGATTCACTTTAGGAATGCGGAATAATACTCGAGAAAAAGTTACAGCACCATTAAAAAAAGAAATTCGGCTATAGTTTTATGTATCACAAAATTCAAGACGATCTAATAAATAAGAATTTTTAGTCTGAGTAGGCTGCAGCCGGCCAAAACATTTTACAAAAGATGTAAAATCTGATTTCTAAACAAATATTTGCCGGATCATGGCAGGCTTTGTTATCCAGCTTTGAGTTTCAAATCGAGTTTATACAAGGAGAAAATAATTCTCTCCAATATTTTTTGACTAGAAATTTCTACGGGGGAACTGAAATAAGACCCCCGGAACACCGGGTATAAGGCCCTTGAGGCCTCTATTTGACTTTCAAGCAAAGAAGAAATAATGAAAAAGATACTTCAAAGAAGAGGAAAAACCCAAAACCGAGAAAATAAATATTGATTTTGGCGGAAATTCCCATCTTTGCCAGCTACTATTTGGTCCCATTAAAGGAACCCATAACCGATCAGGACAGATTGCAACCATTACGTCGGTTTTTAAAGAGACTCTTCATCGGGCGACAAAACTATCTCTATCAAAAAAGGACATCTATGAAATGAAGCCACCGGAGGGCATACTCTCGGGCGGTTTTTTGAGCGACTCTGAAAAGAAAATGGAGAAAAATATTCCAAAATAAACAACAATTTGAGCTAGTTTTATAGGTCTTGTCGATCATGGCCTCGATAAACAAATATGAAGGTTTTGGAGTACTTAAGTTACTTAAACCCTGCTACACAAATTTGAATTATGTGGAGACAGATGATCCTTAAACCGAGAAGGTATTATGAGTTCATTTTAGACAACGATTGAGTAAAAATTGAGCATAAGAATTATAATGTCCGGATAATCCTAACAGTATTCAATACTCGAAGTTCACATTAAAAGAATTTTTAAATTACATTTGAATGGTTTGTAGATCATCTCACATACACCCATTCCCCTATCAAGAACCCATAGACCCCAGTTCACAAGTTGGTATGATTATAGGGCGGCTTAGTATAACTGTATCTAAGGCCAACACTCATCTTGGTTTTTGTCAAGTATTCGGGAAAGAGAAATGAAAAGGCCTTGATCATTCCCGAGATGGTTTTATGAATGGTGCAGCAATTAGGAGAAAATAAACGGTATTGTCAAAACATTTTCGAACACGAGTTTAAAAACTTTCGGTAGAGCGAGAATATTTCTAACTCTGAAAATATTAAATTGTGTAAGTTTTTTATTATAAAAAGAAATTTCATATATTATCGAAATTTGGTCCTTTTGAATTCATGAATTTGAAAGAATTAAATATACGAAACAAGACCATCAAAATCAAGGTTTAAGGCACCAACACGAGAAGATAAAGAAACTTCAAGTTCTTCATTACGGCAAGATTCCCAAGCGTAAGGAAGAATTAAAAGAAATAAAATGAATCCTTGTCAAATTTGGAAAAATACCCAACAAAAATAGATAATGGAATTATTAATCTCGCATCCTCTCATACAAATGAACCAATGATGAAGACATGCTAGATGCGCAAGGGATAGCTCAAGCTTATTTTCTCATTCAAGAATGGCCAGAATATCCTTTCAAAAAATTAAAAGCTACTACAATCAAAAGCGGTACATTGCAATCACCCAAAAACAATGCCGGCAAAAGACCACAGATACATAGGAAAAATGGAATCTCTACAAACTCCCATGCGAGATGAAGATGAATCTTCATCAAAATTTCAAGGTTATCATGACAAATATCAAATTTCAAGGAAATCAAGTTTCAAGAAGATGAAGACATCTTTTAAATAGATCCGTGAAAAAATTAAATGCGTGCATGAATACGTAGTAAATAGATAGAAGGTAGTAATTATTTACATTTAATCATATTAGGTCTATTTAAGACCTTCACCTTGTATTAAACGAGGGGCATTCGAAAAATACTACACTCACTTCAAAAATTTTCCAGCCTCTCTATATTCTCCTATTTTCCTTCTTATCAATAAACAACTCTTGTAAGTATCTTTTTCTTCTACTTTATTACTACCTTACTGTACATTTTCTTTTATTTTGCTCCTGCCTTCTTAATTAATTTCAAGAATGCATTTTATACGATTCATTAAATGGTATGGGTAATGTTGGCGGAGGAGTAGGAGTTTGAGTAGCTAGAAATCTTTCATTCTACAATATAGATGAAGTCGAAATTATGTTGCTCTTAAGGTTGTATTTTACGTGTCTGAATTTTTGTTGATACTCTTGCTCTATTTTCTATAGTTTTTATTCCTTAAGTTGGAGTACTTGGACTTCAATCACGGTCTAGGCGTTGGCAAGCCTATATTTTCCGTTGGATTAGCTCTAAAGTTTTTATACTAGAGCCGGGCAGGATGTTCACTTCACGGACCTAAAGGAATAAGATATAAAAATTGGGTAGATAACAAGTAAATACTTCACAAAGAAATAACTGGAAGTAACATCTAAAGTAGATATTGGCCCCGGATAGTATCACTGTTCCCCAGGAATACTTCGTATTATATTAAAATTTATGCTTACACATCCATTGAAATACTACAATAGAGAAAATGGATATGCTGAAATATCAAAACTAACTATAAAATGAAAAAACAGAAATAATAAGAACTGGAGCTTTTATAAAAAACTATCTAAGTCGAAACTCTGGATAATTATTCTACAGAAAAATAAGCTGAAAATTAATTCTTGACAATCTAATAAGATTATATAATGAATTATGTTATATTGATCATAATTTATCTATACAAAGAACAATTAGATGTATATTAATTATTAGTTAAAAACTATCGCACATTTTTATGGATACCTCAGAAAATCAAAACATAATAAATAGTATTACTATTTTATTCCACAACTACTAAAAATAGCTAAGATAGAGAGCATTTTATAAAATTGGAATATTCCAAAGGAACATTTTGAAAAGGTATATAAAATTGAACACTTTAATTTTATTAAAAATAATAATAATAAAACCTCAGAATCTCAGTGCATTTATTAATAAGTCTATTGAACTATTCAGCAATGGCCGAAGACATTAACGAGATAGGGAAAAACTATAAGTTCTTCATAAGGACTTATCGGTGGCAGTGCATAGTTGTATCGATTAGGCTTAGGCGTGCCTATATATTCTATTAAGAGACAATGACTACTAAACTTTGGTGATTCATTACAAAGTAACCTAGCTAATGGCATTGTATTTTACTTTGTTATCCCAATTTTTCTATAGATATTAATTATCAAAATGTTATGGATACCCTAACATTAAATGTTAAAACAAAAAACATGAATAACAAAGAAATACAAGAGAAATAGCCATATGCTCTGAGTATATTACGGGCTAATGAAAACTACCCTAGCTCCAAAAGCAAAAATGGTAAGTAACTAAGGGATTTACCATGCTTATGGAAGCCAATCACAATCACAACAATATTTTCATCCCAAAAATGATAAAATGGGATGATGTGTTAGAAAGGATAATTGGCATTTTGACTCCATGGGCCGAAATTGAGGAAGAAAATTCAACCATTGAAGCGAGTAATACAATTTAGGATGGATCTATAGATTTAAAATTTCTAAGATCCCAATCCTTTAGTCATGCTTCTTCAATCTAAAAAAAAATGTCTTTTAGTACACTTCATTTTCAAGCACTTGGAAAAGATAAGGAGGTAACACTTGAAGACGTAAGACAAAACTAAAGGAGTAGATTTCTTTGAAACAATTTCCTAAAATTTGAATATGATCACAGAATTACCAAAGAACAAGTCCCATGGCTAATGAGTGAGATGCTAGGAGCCGAGGGCTCTTTGTGCATGATAGATGCAGTAGGGAGTTCAATGAGACTTTGAATATTTGAATGGCTTCTGTGGTTAGATCACAAAATAGCATAAAAAGGTAGTATCAGAAAAATATTCATTAAAGAAGGGTATCCTTTACCCAGGAAAAAATGGTGCGCCGATATGAAAAGGATAAATGCAATATCTTGATTCTTTAAGCGGTTTGATACATGAGAAAATTACGGATGATCAAAAAAGGAAGTCATTGAGCATGATTGTTAATAAATGACATACCAAAACTAATTGGTTGAGTCTATAATTCCCCCACTAAAGAGTGGTTACCAATAGATGGTAAAATTTCCATAGCTATACCTTTTAAATGATATAGTAGAAACTGGTGATCCTAAAGAATAAAAAATATAAATGGAATTAAATTCAACAAAAAAATTACACTAATCGGTGCTATAAGTAGTCTCTGAATCAGATCCTTAAAAGCTGATAATTAATCAATTTTCAAGGATAAACCTACCCCCTTCCTATAATAAAATTAGAAACTCATCCAATATTTAAATTACCAGAAATTTTCAAAAATAAATAAAGATTTTCTTTTATGATAATTATTATTTAATATAAAATTAAAAAAACAAAAAAAATAAAAAATTAAAGGTTGAATTAAAATTAAACAATGAATTAAAATTAAAGGATGAATTAAAATTAAAAGATGATAAGGTCATAGAAACAATATCAGAAAAGAATCGATAACGACATTAATAAGTTAAGCTCTTAATATTCCATCAAAAATATTATTATAATAAACCCTCATTCCAGGATATGGAAGTATAGAAGAAAATAAATTTTTATCTCTGTACTTACACTCAAATGAAATTGCTGAATGGGTATTATGGACTTGGAACATCGAGATATACAACAAGTTACATAAAATGGGGCAATAATTATGACACATAAAATTAAAAAGCATGCGGATAAACAAGCTTCTACTCAACGGGGACATTAAAATATTGATGGGATAATTATCTCTAAAGAATATGGAGACATATTACAATAAATGCTACAACATTTGCTTCTCAGTTATTAAAATGAATCCTACGGGACAAACTTTTGAAAATTTATGCGTAGCGCCACCGCTACCTTAATTTATAGTATAGCAAAACATTTTTATGGAGAGCCTCAACTTTTGTCAAGATGGAGTTTAGAAATACTATCTAACCTATCTTGCACAAAGTTAGATGATTTTAGATGGTATAGGATGTATTCCTCAACAAGGTTATGAGTGAGAGAGAGCTGTAGTCATGATTATTGGAAGAAAAATTCATTAGTGGTTTACCAACATTATTCATTGAAAAGGTTAGAATAAAATTAAAAGAAGATTTGATGGAAAAATTACTTATAGACAATTAACCTGGTGACCTTGTAAGTTTTATAAATGTCATGAGGACTTGAATTATCTGAGATGTAGGCTTAAAAATTAACTTAAAAAGGATAATAAAATATCAAAAAAAGAAATAGGAAGTTTTTGTCAAGATTTTGGATACATCAAGTTGTCGCCCCTTCAAAAGAGCATCCAAGAAAATTAAAAAGAACACCCAAGCACTACAAAAATAAATCGAAAACCCCCATCATTACGAAAAGATATAAAAGGCACAAAGGAGAAGCCAACAAGGTGAGTTTTTGTCGAGGAAATAATAATGGTAAGTGTTGGAATTGTGGAAAATTTGGCCATAGGGCTAAGGATTGTAAGGTCCCTAAGCAAAGACTTAAAAAAAAAAAAAGCTAGAAATAGATGCCCTTGCCAATAAAATATTAAATGAACTAGAACCAATGCAAGGGTGGAATTGTATCAATCCAGGAACGGAGAAACATCAAAATTAGAAAAAGGTGAAGAAATAGATGAGTCTCTAGGCCTCTAAGAAAGGTAAATCACAGTAAAAACTATTGCAATAGTTAAAGCCCGGGCGACATATACTTATCACATTGGTTATAAATAAAAAAATTATACTATTCACAAAATTACATTATTAGACACGGAGTGCGGACCAAAACTTCATTATTGAAGGAATAATCCCTACTAAGTACCTTGAAAAAAGTACAACGCGGTTTATTCTCCACGAAGGTGAAAGACTCTAAATAAATTATAAACTACATAAGGCACATATGCAATAATTGAATCTGCATTATTAATAATTTTTTGTAATAACTAAAGATATAAAGAACATATAGAAATAACTAAAGGTTATTTACGGAGTAGCAAGATTAAAAGGAGTAGATTTCTACGAAACAATTCCTAAGGTTGAATATGAACCTAGAATTACCAAAGAACAAGTCCCATGGCTAGTGAGATGCTAGGAGCAGAGACTCTTTATACATGATTAGATCTTATGAGGAGTTTAACTGAGACTTTGAATATTTAGATAAACTGGTTAGATAGAAAATAGCGAGAAAAAAGGCAATGTGTTATGCGTCAAAATATTCATTAAAGAAAAGATTATCCTTTAGGAAAAAATGGTGCGCCGATATGAAAAGGATGAGATGCAATATAGAGTTATTTAAATGGTTTGGCGTTACCCAGCTTTGTAACCCTCATTGGATTAGCTCTAAAGTTTGCAATCTTTTATTTGGACACAGGATAGTGTTCCGTCACCCAGACCTAAAGGAATAAGATAAAAAGAAATTCGATAAGATAACAAGTAAATACTTCACAAAAGAAATAACTATTAGGAGTAACATCTAGAGTAGATATTGGCCCAAGGATAGTAATAGCATTCCTAGGAATACTTCGTATTATATTAAAATTTATGCTTACACATCCATTTCTGAACAAATAAAATACTACAATAGGTGAAATTGGATATGTTTGAAATATTAAAGTAACATAAAGAAAAGAGCAGAAATAATAAAAGAACTTAGACTATTGCAAAAACTGTCTGAGTCGAAACTACGGATATTATTCTAGAAAAATAACTAGAAAATTAATTCTGGACAATCTAATAAGGTTATATAATGAATTATGTTATGTTAGTCATAATTTGTCTATACAAAAGACAATTAGATAATATATTAATTATTCGGTTAAAACTATGCATTTTTATGAGATACCTCAGAAATACGAGAACATAATAAATAGTATTAATATTTAGCCAACTACTAAAATAGCTAAGATAGAGCATTTTATAAAATTGGAATATCCAAAGGAACGTTTTGAAAAGGTATATAAGTGGACACTTTAATTTTATTAAAAATAATAATAATAAAACCTGAATCTACGATTAAGCTGTTAATAAGTCTGGCTGAGACTATTAAACTATTAACAAGTGAGAAGACTAACGGATATAGGAAAAACTATAAGTTTCTTCACATAGGACTTATCCGTTGCTTTTGATTAAACCGTTAATCAATTAGCTTAGGCGTACCTATATGTCTTCTATTAAGGGTAATAGGCTACTAAACTTTGGTGATTCATTTTAAGTAACCTAGCTAATGTTGACATATTTCTTTGTTATCCCAATTTTTCTATAGATATTAATTATCAAATGTTATGGATACCCTAACATTAAATTTTAAAACAAAAACGAGGGAATAGCAAAGAAAATACAAGAGAAATAGCCATAATATACAATGTATATTATAGGCTAATGAAACACCCCTAACTCCAAAAGAAAAATAGTAAGTAACAAAAGGGGTTACCATGCTTATGGAAGCCAAATCACCAATCACAATAATATTTTTCGTCCAAAAATGATAAAATGGGATGATGTGTTAGTAAGGATAATTGGCATTTTGACTCCATAACGGGCAGAAATTGAGGAAAAGAAAATTCAACCATTTGAGCCGGGTAATACAATTTCGGATGGATCTATAGATTTAAAATTTCTAAGATCCCAATCCTTTAGTCATGCTTCTTCAAATAAAAAAATGTCCTTCGATACAGCATTTTGTAAAACGCCAGAAGATAAGGAGGTAACACTTGAAGACGTAGAGAAAAAGCACTAGGAGTAGATTTCATAGGAGCAATTCCTAGGGTTGAATGAACTTAGAATTACCAAAAGAACAAGTCCCACGGCAAGTACAGAATTAACACAGGAATAAGAGACTCTTTATGCATATTAGATCGATGAGGAGTTCAAACCATACTTTGAATATTTAGATAAACTCTTGTTAGATCTAGAAAATAGCATAAAAGGCAATAGTATGCAGAAAAATACATAAAAAGGCAATGGTATGCAGAAAAATATTCATTAAAGGAAAGATTATCCTTTAGGAAAAAATGGTGCGCTGATATGAAAAGGATGAGATGCAATATACAGTTCTTTAACTGGTTTGAGTACACAGGAAAATTGGATGATCAAAAGGAATCATTGAGCATGATTGTTAATAAATGGTATACCAAAAATAAGGTGATTGAATCTATAATTCCCCCACTAGAGGAAATTAGTTTACCAATAGATGGTAGAATTTTCATAGCTATACCTTTTAAAATTGATATAGTAGAAACCTAAGGTGATCCTAAGAATAAAGATATAAATAGATTAATTCAACAAAAAAAATTACACTAATCAATTACTATACGTAGTCTCTAATCAGATCCTTAAAACTGATAATTAATCAAAAGTGATTCTAAACGAATATGATCGTCTGTATTGTTCTTTTCTTCATTATTAACATTTCTTAACAATGCACAACATTAGGACTAACCCAAATTCTCTTTTTTCTTGAACATAGAGAAGTAGAGATTAGGAAAACAAAAAAACAACAAAGACTTGAAATTTAATTTCATTGAATAGCTTGTGCTGCAGTTGCGAATAGTTAATTTGGAACTATTGATAAAGTTTAAATTGAAATCGCTCATGAGACCTAACATGATGATTGAGTAGAGTCATCTAATAGGGATGAATCAGTCATTTAGNATCTAATAGGGATGAATCAGTCATTTAGATGAGCATAATTTATCAGTTCTTCAGGCAAAGTATTGGGATAGATCACAAGTGTAATAATGTGACCTAGTTAGGACATGGGGAGCACCTCCCTAGTTGATTGCATAACTATTGGTTACAACTCTATTTCAAAATACCGTTACTTGATTTACAAACCCCCCTTTAGGAAATAATTGATCTAAAAGTGTGAATACTAGCATTATTCTATATCTTGTCCTTATTCTCTGTGGGATCGACCCCAACCTTAGTTGGGTTCTTTATTGAAAAAATCCATGTTATACTTCTTCATGGGTGTAATTTGAGCGTTATTACTAAAGCATCGGCCTTAGTGTTTTCTTCCTAGAAGGTATCTATGTCATCATGCACTCTTTGAACTGCATAAATTCTTGTAGTCTGTTCAATTACTGCTGTATTCATTTCTCTCTAGCCTCATAGATTCCATGGGTTCGATTTACCACCAATTTTGAGTCATAGTTAATCACGATCACGTATTCTGTAAGTCCCTGAGCAAATTCAAAACCTAGAATTATAGCTTCAAACTCAACTTTATTGTTAGTTAAAGGAATACTCTGAACATCCTATCTTAAGATGTCACCAGATTGTCCCCCCAAACCTGGGTAGGCATGATTAGCAACTGGTACCTCACTTGATCGAGTTAGCCACTAAAACTTATATAATATGCATAGTAGTTAGGATGCCAAAGCTGCTACGATAATCGTGCTATAGAATAAAATAAACGCAATTGACAAGATATGAAATATACATTCTAAAAAACTGACAACCCCATATATATNATATATATGCAAGACTAACAAAGCGACAAGTCTATAAACTATACAATAGCTAAATAGAAAGCCGTCAAGGCCATAAAAAAATGTACTGACAACTCATAATATCTGTCCACAAGGCTCTAAGAGTACCGAGCTTTCATATAATCAGGATAGGGTCCCGACCGACACATTTACTATATACATACTCAAAACATAAGATGGAAAGCTTCAGGAGAAATAGAGCTTAGCAAAATGGTTGAACTCTGCAGCTCCTACTGAAGAGGTCTACCTAGGTCTCTATTTGGAATTGCAGGCAAGAATGCAACACCCCCAGAAATGTGGACTTTAGTATGAAAAAAGGTACTGGCATGTAAGGCAGAAATATTATTTGAGTAAGTGACAAACAGTAATAAGAGCAGGGCAGTATGAAACCTGGAAGCTAAAATCTGTAAGATACTTTAAGCTTCTATCTTCTTTATTCTTTAAGAATACAACACACACCTTAACCCACAATGTAGCACACACTGAGTAACCATAGCGCCTTGACACACATTATAATTAATATTAACCATAATAGGGGTAATAAAGCCTAGGCGCACACTATATATATCCTCAATATGGTTGTAGCACCTTGGCGCACACCATGTACATATATAATAACCTCAGTATAGTAGTAGCGCCTTGACATACACTAGCACACTCAACTCATGCATAATAAGAGTATTAATGAGATTGACTTCTATAGTTACCTGCATTAGTTATTCAAAATCTTTTTTAATTAACTTGTTTATGCTCAAATTAAAAATATATTCCAAAGTACTCTTTAGGAATAAACCTAATATCGGAACATGAATATGGATTTAACTCGCTAAACATTTCTTTTATAATTTTTAAAGCTTGATTAGGGATAGCAATGGATAGGGAAACTCAGCAAAAGAATAATTTCCATTTCGTTTTCAAAAAGTTAAATTTCTTATATGAAGGCGACATGTTTCGTCATAACATAACATTAGGTTCTTTATGGTTCATTTAGTTACCAAAATAGATTTCTTACAATAAGATGATTAATTTCCTTCTTTTTTGAACATAGAGTTTCGTTTCTAAATTCATGCAAATAAGGAATAGAGAAGCCTTAAAATATCTCATTTCTTTCAATAATTACGCCTAGCATGATTTTGACTTTCCTTTATTAAGTTAATATACTACATAAGTGCATAATGATGCTGATATCATCCCTTGAACAAGATGCAACCTTTCTGAAATAGTAGCTAAATAAGTTCTAGGCAGATTGTACATATTGACATTACTTTAACGGTGCATCGTCACACCCTTCTCCCCCATTTTAATACAACACATATTCCAACCTATTGCCTCCAACCATAGCAAACACATAAAATATACCCTTCATAATTCACCATACCTGAATACTAGCAACACATTAAACTCATTTTGCAATCACAATCAGATGAATTCTTAATAATAATACAACAAGATTTTTTCACCCAAACTTTCATACAAAAAGATGAACATGGAAAGATTACTTACTACACTTGGAGGTATGTTTTTGTTATCATTTTTTATAGTCTTGAAGAGTTTAAGTATCCTTCACACATGCACAAAAAGAGAAGAAGAAATCTCTTAAATATTGAAGAATTTTAGGCATCTACTCTTGGGGAAAGGGTTGCCATATTTCATCAACTTATTACCACATGATTTCTTAGATATATGTAGAAGATTAAAAATAAAATAATAAGAGCTTTAAATTACTTTAATCTTGTAGAAACTGAAATTTTCAAGAAGCCTAAAGGAGAAAAGGGGCAGTTGTTTTTCACATTATTTCCAAGTGTATATGCTGCCTTTGTTCACTATTTTGGTACTTATAAGGTGGAACCTTTGGACTGGTTTTAGACCCAAGTATGGACCAAAATGGGTCAAAAAGTTTGGGCCTTCAATTGGTTATGTTAGGTAGTTGTTATTGTTTCTATTTTGGGCCACAATTTGGTCAATATTGGTGGCTTCTATGTGCTTCCATTTGGGCTAGATTTAATGTAACTATTTTGGCAAACTTTGAGCTTAATGCTGGGCCACCATTATGTCGAATAACCCATGTAGGTGCTTCCTTGAGTTTGCCCTCGTAACTTGATTCATTTACCATTAGTAGGTGATGCACCTATTTGCCACCTCTTAGCTTAAATAAATTGACTAAGCACCTCAATTATTTTATCCCTTTTTCCTGACCTTTATCTGTAATATTCAACTTAACACTTATACACATTTGGCCATTTTAGACTCTTGGCCCAACTATCACCTCGTCATTCAAAGTTTAAGTACCTTTGTTGATATTAACTTTTTCATATATGTGTTGAAAGATATTGAAGTGTAAATACAATCATCTAATGCACAACAAAAACTATAACTGAATTTCCAGTGACCAGCAGAACATAAAATTTGGTGCATTAAACACTACACCCAAATTGATTCCTTTTAAATTGGATGCGCTGTTAGTAAACAAGGTCCAAATATCAGGCGTATATCTGGAAACTAATATGGCTTTCTTTTCTGTGCGAGGCAATATACCCAAGATGTAGTTAGCCATAAAATTGGTGAACACTTGTAACTTGATGTCATTCCAAAGTTTATATTCGATATCATACTCTCCAACTTGACTGCCAACTCGACAATCACCCCGATAGTTTTGACTTATACAAGACATTCCGCAAGGAGAAGGTAGTCATACATGGATTAGGTGGCATTAGAAGTATATCCTAAGCTTTCTAGTAGCTGTGACCATAGAGAAGGACAATTTTTATACATGTAGGTACTACGTTTCGATGTTCGCTAAAATTATGTTGACATAATAAACTAGAAATTATATACATTTTTAATGTGGAACTAGCACTACACTTACTGCAACCTCTGAGACGACAAGATATGAAGCGTTTCTTGTTATCTCTAGGCTTTGATAATAATAGTGGAGTAGATAACTAATTCTTCAAGTATCACAAGTCTTGTTGACATGTGCATTCACAATCATTCTTCTTTTTCAGTGAAGAAAATAAGTAGTGACTTTTATCTAATAACTTGAAAATAAACCTTCTAAAGGCCGTCAGAAGACTGGTTAATGTCTACACTACCTTAACATCCTCCAGTATGTTTGGTATATATTCGATAGATTTTATCTTGTTTGGGTTGACATTGATGCCTCTATTGGAAACAAGGAAATCTAAGAGTTCTCCCATTTTGACCCTAAAGGCGCATCTCTCCGTGTTGAGTTTCATATTGTACTTTCTCAATACGTGTCAATTTTCATCCAAATGATTCAAATGGTCCTATGAATCCATAGACTTGACCAGTACATCATTAATAAATAAATCCATATTTTTTTCCAATTTGTTTTTTAAATATTCAACTTACAAGCCTTTGGTAAGTGGCTCTGACATTTTGAAGTTCGTAAGGCATCACGTTATAGCAATTTGTGTTGTATTCAATGATGAACAAAATCTTCTCTTGGTCTTCTGGATGCATTCTTATTTGGATGTATACGTGATCAGTATCGAGAAAACATAGTATCTCATTCCCAGATGTTGCATCAATCATTTGATTAATATGGGACATAGGGAATGAATCCTTTGGACAAGCCTTATTCAAATCTTTAAAATCAATATACATTCTAAATTTACTCTTCTTCGGAACAACTATTACATTAGCCAACCAATTAGGGTAGGTAAATTCCTAGATGGATCCTATATTGAGTAACTTGGATACCTCTTCTTTGAAAAACCTATTCCAGAGAAGTGTAATCCGACACTTCTTCTACTTCACTAGAGGTAATTTGGGGTCCATGCCCAATTTGTGAGTCACGACCTATGGTGCAACATGTATCATATATAAGTGTTTCCAAGTAAAACAACTAGCATTAGACTTAAGAAATTCAATAACATTTTGCCTAAGTTGGGGAATTAGCCCCATACCTAATTGTACCTTTATTTTAAGGAAAAAAATGAAAAGGATAACTTCTTTTGAGATCCTCTGTTGTTGATTTAGTGACATCTGTATATTTAGTACCTTAAAAATATTAGCACTTGATGTTTTCAGTTAGCTCTTTATCTGTTTCCGCCCATCACGAATACCCTAATTCTGGATCAAGATACAAAAATGAATCTAGATTCTATAATTGCTATTTAATACTTTTCTTAGCTTGTTGGCCTACCATAGAAACAATAAGTTGTTCTCCATAAATCATTTTTAACCTATCTAAAGATGGAAAAACTTGGTGAGAAGTAGAAGGCACTACTCTTGTGCTATGGATCCATGGTGGCATGACCCGAGCATGGACCCTAGACTGTGACACGGGAGCTAGAACCATGAATGGCTCTAAGATAACCCATGACACATATATAGCATGATTAAGAGCATATAAATATGTAGAAGTAAACATAAACCATAACATGAGCGGAAGACTAGAATCATATAAAGCATAAACGAGTTACAAGCCAGCATCGCCGAACATCTATACATACTATTTGAAAAGCCTTTAGTCATAGATGAGCTGATGGGACAACACCGCTAACTAACTCTAGCAAAATACGAAAACTGAAAGACATAAAAGAAAGAACATGTCAAAATCGACGTCCTCAGATCATGAGGACTCACCGAAGCTGGGGTTGGATTGGACTAATATGGGAGCGAAGCTAATGTTGGGGCTAAGATTGATCACCCGAACCTATATCATGAGACGATATAGAATAGAAGTATGTGGTTAATACTTTGAATGTACTAAGTATGTAAGGTAAGTAAAACATGATAGGAAGGACAACATGATAAAATCATAGTTATGAGATAGTCATAGGCATGAGATATTCATCATAAACTAACACATAACGACCCAAGGTTTTGGAAGTAAATCATAGGTTTAACATGTCTGAAGTCATAATTAAAATCCCATAAACTAATCAATGGGTCAATTATATGGTAAAACATGATATCCTAAATCCTAAACATGAGTATCTTGAAATATGAGGAACGGTGAGAGATTCTTATAACCTACATATCCCACGTTAGCATACATGGAGCCCAGCTTGTAACCCTAGCTGGGAGGTGTGTCCATACCTTTCCAAGGGAATGGACCATGAAGGTGTGTAACACCCCAAAAATCCCTATAACTAAACCCTGGATTTGAAGTTGATCATATAGAGAAAACTGGAAAATGTCCTCAGAACGAGCCTTAGTACGACTCGTAGGAGGATTGTATGAGTCGTACCAAAGACTCGTAGTGTAGTCCAAAGAGCTCAGAAAAATCTGATTGAGAAGTCATGGAAGGCTCTCACGACTCGTACCAAGTCAATACGAGTCATACCAAGATTTCATGGTATGATTCAGAGAGTTTAGCAGGAAGAGGCAAGGAAAACCACGATTGCATCCTTCGATCCGTAGAAGGGTAGTACGAGTCGTAGTGAAGGATCATATATAGGAGGTTTAGAGAATTTTCAAGGAAGGATCAGAAGCTACAAAGACTTAGTACGAGTCATAAGATGATGGTATGAATCTTCATGTCAGTCGTGAGTTGAGATGTTGTACACCATGGACTTTCAGCTAAGTTTGGAACTATTCTAGGTAGGTGGATAGACCCAAACCCAATGAATTTAAGGAAAACAAGGTGTTAACATAAATTCTTAAGTGTAAGAAGTGCATTGGATGCAAGTTAAGGTTATAAGGAACCTCTAGCAAAAAGATGAGTTAAGAGTCTTCCTACCGATTGGGTTTTTCATGAAAGTTCTTGCAAGGGACAACTTTAAATGATCATAACTCCTATTATAAAAATTGTTTTTGGGTGATCCAGCATATCAAATTAAAGCTCTTTGAGTTTATTTCCAATGCATCCAACCTTACATCAATTGGAGTTTGAAGTAAAAAGTTATGGCCAGTTTAGTAAATTCAGGTTTGGCAGACAGGACCAGCCCTATTACCACGAGTCTTGGTACGACTCTTGGAATGAAGGTACGACTCATACCAGGAGTTTCAGCAATCTTTTTAAGCCTCCATAAGCCATGAATGGCATACCACGACCCGTACGAAGCCACCACGAGTCATGGTACGACCCGTGGCACCAGAAAGACAAAATTTTGAGAACTTTTTTCCAATGTTATTTTTGTAATTTTCTATGCGTCTAACTCTTAAAATAGGTCGTTTTAGGCTTCTTTTGAGTCTAATTAAAGGAGTTTTCCTAGTCTAACCCCTCACTCTTCTCACAACCATCGTAAGTTCTTCTTCTCCCTTCTTCTCTCAAGGCTCAAGAACTAGGGTTCCAAGAACTAGGTTCCTCTCCAAGGTGTAGAAGCTTCAAGATATTTAGAGAGGTTCTTCAACTAGGTATGTGGAATTCAACAAGGAGATAGTTCTCCTCATGTCCCCGAGAAACTCTCTCGCAGTTAATTTTCAAACCTAGCCCTGAGGTTTCCAATTTGTGGATAGAATTCTTGAATTTTCTTGAATCCACCTAAAATAATGTCTGTTATTATTTAAAGCAAGTGGTTTTTATAAGTTCATGATTTATTTGGCCCTATCTTTACAAAAGTGAATTCTAGCCCTCGCAGCACTTTTTGGTTAAAGAATTTCTTGATAGACCTCATTTATTTCTGTTGGAATATTATCCTATGTTGATTATAACTATTTTCCTCCAATTGGTGATATAAAAAATTATTAGTATTGTGAGATAAAAATTTATCCATAACCAATGGCTAGAAAGTCTTAAACTCTATTCAAAGGTTGAAATATCGAGCCTTTAGTTTGAGCTTTCTATTATGGGAAACTCTCTATTGTTAGTATAAGTGAGTCTCGACTAAATTATTATCTGTTCAGCTTTAGCAAGAGCTCTAGAAGTCTCAGTTTCAGTCAGAAATGCCAGTCTAGCCTCAGCCAGATTTTTAGCAACCGGCTGACCGTATCAATGTCACTGATCAATTTGATTCCAGTTTTTATTTTTCGAGGTGTTAGTGGTGCCTCTCAATTATCGACTTAAAACTCAGAACTCCAGTTATTTGGTCCATTAGGCGGGCATGAAATTTCAGTTATAACTCTAACAAGCCCCGGACCCCAGTTCAGCTATCAGTTTGTACTCTAGACGGTTATGACGTCTGTGATAGCAGCTCCGACCTCAGCCTAGGAACTCGCTTCCAAATCTGGTCCAATAAGACGTCGTGAAATTTCTGACAGTATCCCTGGGTTAGTATAGTCTTGACCCCAGTATCGAGCTAGCCGCTTGTCAGTAGTAGCAGTAATGGATTATTCAAAGGAGTAGGACTTAGCACCGAAAGGGCCGGGGTTCCAACACACCATGGTTCCTAACAACGTTTCCACCGTGAGAGCCTTATTTACTTAGCCTAACGGCTCCTTTTGACAGTGATTTTCTTACAATCTACTTCCTTTAAACCCTGGCAAGGTATATTGAGTCCTGCCGACGGGGTATGTACATTGGGCTCCACATCTAGTCTACGTGGTTATATGTCGGTTATAGGCTCCCACACTAGTCAGCAGAAGCATTTCGTATCCTTCAGTCTAGATCAGTACAGTGCAGTGGTCTGCACTCAGTATCTCTTGGTGACTTGAATCATGTTTATGACCATCAGTCAGGTCATTTTTTACCACATTGCCTCTCCACCAATTGTATCATTTTTCAGTATTGCAGCTGGTCATTTCATGTCGATCGCCCGCTTAGCTCGGGCCCATATCGTAATCGTACTTAAACAACCTAGACCACCAAAGGTGGGTCTTTCAAACCTTCCCAGTTATATAAGGCTATTTAGTTCAGCAGTTGTAGTTGATTCTTGCATGTTTTCTCAATTCAGTATTTGTAGTACTTATCTCATGTTATGTTTCTCTCACATACTTAGTACCTTCAAAGTAATGATGCTTATGCCGTATCATTTCATGATACAAACTACGTGTTCTCGTACTTAGTACGTATAGTCGCCACATTTCATAGTATCCCACCTCAGCAGTCGAAGTGAGTCCTCATCATCCGAGGGCATAATTTCTTTCTTTCAATACTTATTAGCTTCATTTAAACTTAGAGTTAGCTGGGATTGTCCCGGAAATCCTCGCTAGATGGTTGCATTTACACAACTTCAAATATTCAAGGTTATTTAAAGATTTGAAACTTTTACTTTCAGATTTTTTTTCTTAAAATATTTTTTATGCTATTATTTTAAGTCTCTGTTGCATGTTTACTCAAATGCTAGTGAATGATAGACCAAGGGTTGACTTGGGGTCACTTGTATTTCAAGTACCGTGTTACATCAAGGTGTAGACTCGGGCATGACAAGGTGTGATATCACCATGGGTGGTCATTCAGGCATGGAGACACTCTCAGAGGACTCCATCATGGCTACTGTACAGTCTGAGACCTGGGTGCACTGGAACACTGACCTACTCGGTGTTAAATACTACTCAAAACATATAGTGCTCATATCATAGTCGTGAAACATACTTAATTTTGCATGGGCTAGTTAGAAATCATGGAAATCATAAACATACTTAATATATGTGAACAAGCAGAAAACAACGCCGAAGATCGGTCATGATACATAAACTTGAGATTCATGAAAGTCATACTTAATAGAGTAAATGACAATACGTGAAAATCATAGGTTCATGGGGAATACTTGTAGAAAATATGAATTCATAATAATAAAATATGAATTTAATCATAAGAGAATTGAATTCATTGAAATCATGAGAGTTTACATCAAATTTGGCCCAACCCTAGCCTCATAAAATCATGGTTAGAGACTTGAATTCATCAGATTGAGATGAAATTGGGCATGAGGGTGGAAGCAATCCTCATTCATGACCCTACGTACATGATCTTGATGATTCTTTAACTTGTATTAAAGACGCAAGGGAAATTGAGAAGATGATGATGAAGGAATCAACCTTTCTGAGAGAGAAATCCAATCTATGGTATTTTGAAGGGAATGAAGACTTATGATAAGATTAACCCTCTAATCAACCTTTTAGGAAGCCTAAACTGATGTCATTTAGGAGTTAAAAGCATAAGATTTTAGCAAAACACCCCTGAACTGCCAAACTTAAATATAAACTAGTAGAACCAATCACCAATAGATGGAGTTGTGGTTTCAACCAATGGTTCATTGTATTGTAGATTCCCACCCTACTCAATTATCCTCCAACCGGCTTTTCAGTGACTACAAAAATGGCTAGTACAATCAAACAACAATACATAATAGATCCACTCATTGGTTTTGGGGAGATTTTGACATTTTTTAGAAGTTCGATATTACGGTGAAAACCAATGGGTCTTGGGTTCATAAGAAGACCCATCCTTGCATTCATCCAATGGCCTAGTGCCATTTTCCCGCCATTCACGAAAGTCTCAAGCTTGATCTTAGGGACTTTTGAGTTATTACATCATCTCCTCCTTGGGGAAACATACGCCCTTGGGAATGTGGCTAACTAAGTTGAAAGAAGAGGGAATGAACCTGCAATCCCAAAACCGAGGCCAGATTGAAAATTGACAGAGTGACCGACTCCAAACTGAGAAATTTGATCAACTTAATTCATGAGGCATACATGCATGCTAAGACATGAAGGAACTGAGAGACATGAACTAGACATGAAACTAAATAGAGTACTAAGGAGAAAATTGGTACCTCATGCTAGAACTGAGATGGAAGTGAAAAGATGCGGTTATCAAGTCATCTTATCTACTTCGACTTCCCTTGTAACTCCCTCAACTAGTTGATTTCTCAAAAGAACCTTCACTGATGCTACCTCCTTATTCCTCAACTTGAAAGCCTGACGATTAAGGACCTCAATGGGAACCTCCTCCTAGGTAAGGCTATCTTCCGCACCAATGCTCTTTACCGGAACGACTCAAAGATAGACTCACCGATGCACTTCTTGTGACATCAAGGACTACACCTTCAACAACCAGGCCACATCAACATATCAAAACTGGCATTTCTGTGGCGCGCCTGGGCTGAATCCTCATGTACCTCTTCCATAGGAGACACCTTTAGAAACATCAATCATTTTAATTTTAAACTCAAGCTCTTCCTCCTAACCCGCATATGATTTCCGATGACTCGAGCTATTTTTTAGCCTTTATTTAAACTTTCTCCATAATCTCATAAACTAAATCTATCCCTATCAACGAGCCTCACCACCTTGAACCATCCAATAGGTGATCTTACACTCCGCCCATAAAGAGCCTCACGGAGCCATGAATGTTGAATTTGTAGCTGTTATTGTAGGAAAAACTCAATGAGAGACAAAATGATCATCCCAACTACCTTGAACTCAATCACACATGCTCACATTTCATGACCCGGGCATTGACTCCGACTCACGACTCGAGACCTAGAACCATGAATAGCTCTAAGCTAACCCATGACACATACATAGAAAAATTGAGAGCATAAAACTAAGCAGAAGTAAAACATAAACAAAAACACGAGCGAAAGTCTAGAATATCATAAGGCCATAAGCGGGACTACAAGTCAACATCGCGAACATCTACACATAACTAATGTATTTCTAGTCATAAGGATGAACTATTGGGAAAAAGCCCCAATTAGCTCAACTAAGTCTAAAACTAGAACACATGGAAATAAACATAAAAGAAACTACTATCCTCAGATGATGAGGACTCACCGAAACGTAGGGGCTGAACTGGTGGAGCGGGAGCAAAGATAATGTCGGGATGAGGTTGAATATTTGGATCTATCATAAAATGATATAATATATAGTATACGGAAAGTACTTTGAATGTACTGAGTATGCAGGGGTAAGTATAATATGCTAGTAAATATATTCTGATCAAGTAGTATAATATAAGCTAAAATGTGCTAGTAAAAACAATATAAGAGAGAGCATGAGTCTCAGATTACAAAACATGAGAATCTGAACATAAAACTGAACATGAGGTTCAAAGCTTTCAAAACTGGATTCATAAGCTGAAACTACTTATTCATAAGTAAAACCTTGTAAAGCATGATTTGAGCTAAAATATCATAGTCGTAAAATCATAAGTCATGAACATAAAAGATATTTAAATCAAGGAACAATGAGAGGAATCGTTATAACCAACACCATCATGATAGAGCTTACATTATGCCCCAACTATCTCGGCTCAAGTGAGAGCTGACCTAAGCCTTTCTAAGAGAAAGAACGATAACATGGTGTGATATTACTAAAGAGACCCTACAGGGTTAATATGAGTATAATCCTACATTGGCACGTTATCTAGACCTGGGGTTTTCCCGAACCTCGGGCATAGTGGTGTAGACATCACACCCAAAAATATCCACATGGCTCATAATCATCATCATAAAGACATACTTAATATTGCATAGGATAGTTAAAAATCATGAATTCATAATCATACTTGACATACATGAACTAGCCATAAAATAATTCCACTAAATTATCCGTGATATGCAACTTGATTTTCATGAAATCCATACATACTTGTATAAAACTACATAAGTTGAAATCATAAAATCATAAGCTTAAGATTCATAAAATCATGTAAGATTGGGTAAAATCATCATAAGTTTGAAAACATGAATTCTTGAGAGATCTTTGTAGAAACATGCATTTATAATCATAAAACATGGATTGAATCATAATAGACTTGAGTTCAGAAAGTTCATAAGAGATTTCATAAGAATTCGGGTCTAACCCTAAGATTTTCATAAAAACATGTTTGGGGACTTTAATTCATAAGTTGGAGATGAAATTACGCACGAAGAAATCTCCTATTCATAACCCTACATACCTTATCTTTTACTTCAAAACTATCAACATGAATCCACAACTTTGTAATGCTGATCTATAACAATTGTATGGATAGGAACTACAATCAATGTTCAGTCTACCGCTTGTCTGGCCTATGCTTTGCAAGAACATCTCAATGTCCAAGAGAAAAAGTATGAGGGGAAGACCGATGAGGCGAGTGTTTCTCGAGGAGAAATCGTGATGGAAAAGTTGAGCGAATAGTCAACTTCAAAGTGGACTTGAGCAGCGAAGAGTGCATTATGACCCTATTTTATCATGTAGATAAATTCTGTCAAGATAAATATTCCATGATCTAACATCAACAGTCTTTGCACTCCCGAAACGACTGTGTGCTCCAGGTGGGAATGCCGTACTCAAATTAATCCAAGTGTTCTGCACTCCCCGAAACGACTGCCAAAATCTAGTTGTAATTGTGCTCTCTTCAATGAGATAATAGATACTGGAATATCGTGTAATCTAACCATTTCTCTAATATACACTCCGGCGTAATCTTCACAGAGAAGGTAGCTTTTATCGGTAGGAAATGGGCTGATTTCACACCACAATAATTACTCAAATTGAATCATGTCTATGCCTGTTACGGGGTAATACTTACAAAGTCTATGTTTATTACTCCCATTTCCAAAGAGGCACAGGTATGTCTGAGTCAATCCAATTTTGGTTTCTGCTGTCTCCATTTACTTGCTGGCAGTTAGGTCACTGGGCTACAAATTCATAAATTTCTTCATACTGGGCTACCCGCAAATTTCTTTGATATCATGGTACATATTCATTGCGCCTGCAGAATAGCAGGCGTAATGCGCCTGCCTATAATCTGGTTGGCGAATGCCTAAAATATCTGGAACACAAAGGCGACCTTTACATCGCAACACTTCATCCTCACTTACCTGAAAAATCGACACTTTTCCTTGTTGAATTCTGTCCCCAGCCGAACCAGTCAGATCTTCTACACGCTGTTCCTTTACCTCCATAACCAATGACAACACTGTGGTGTTCTGAATTACCGTTCTGTTGTCCTCTATTTCTGCTACACGAACGGCTAAACTGGCTAATTGATGTATTTCTGACCAACTCCCGCTGCTTAGGGCCGCAAGTACGCCTGAACTCCCCATAGATTTGTGGCTGAGGGCATCCGCCACTACGTTGGCCTTCCTGCATGATACAGAATACTTACATCATAATCATTCAACAATTCCAACTGACGATTGCCGTAAGTTCAATTTCGAGTGAAGATATACTGCAGGCTCTTATGGTCAGTGAAAATATCCACATGAACACCGTACAGGTAATGTCTCCATATCTTTAGGCGTGGATCAATGCGGCTAGTTCCAGGTCATGGGTAGGATAATTCTTTTCGTGTTTCCTCAGCTTTCTCGAAGCATAAGCAATCACTTTACCATGCTGCATCAACACACATCCCAATCCAATACTTGAAGCATCACAATAAATTGCATAACCTCTCGTACTCTCTCCGCAATGACTAATACGGGGCGGAGGTCAACCTACGGGCTCACAATTCTGGAAACTCGTCACATTCCTCTGTCCACTAGACATTTACTCTACGTTAGCTTAGTCAGAGGTGCTATGGTGGAGAATCCTCTTTTCAAATAAATTCCTTCTTATAGTACCCCGCTAGTCCTATAAAACTGCGGACTTCAGTTTGAGTGGTAGGTCTGGGCCTTGTTTTACCGTTTGTATTTTCAAGTGTGTCTACCTCGTATACCAAAGATAATCCACAATATGCCCCAAGAAAGCTAATGAGTTCAGCCAGAATTCACGTTTTGAGAACTTGGCATAAAACTCACGGTCCCTAAGAATCTCTGTGGAGCACTATCCGTAAATGAGCCTCGATGGTCTCATTTCCGAACGAATACACCAGAATATTGTTGATAAACACTATCATGAATGTGTCCAGTATGGTCTCAAGATACCGTTCATCAGGTCCATAAATACTGTTGGGGCATTCGTCAGCCCAAAGGACATGACTAGGAACTGAAAGCCATATTTCATCCCAAGGTTGTCTTGGGAATGTCTCTTTCACGGACTCGAACCTGATGGTATCCAGACCGTAGGTCAATCTTCGAGAAATATCCGCCCCAGAATCGGTCAAACAAATCATCTATCGGGAAGCGAATACTTATTCTTAACTGTAACCTTATTAAACTGCCGGTAATCTATCCACATGCAGAGCGAGCCATCCTTCAAGCAAATAGAAACTCGGCTGACCCACGGTGCTTACTCGGCCTGATAGTAGTCTTTATCTAATGATCTTTCACTTGCCTTTAATTCCTTCCGAGTTCAACAGGAGCCATACGATACGGAAGAATTGATATGGGCTGAGTTCCTGGTAATAAATCAATTGCAAAATCTATTTCCTTTTCTGGAGAAATATCAGGTAGCTCATCTGAAATACGTCAGGGAATTCATTCTACCATTGGAATAGACCGGAGAGTCGGAGGCTCTACCCGAATATCCTCAACTCCGACAAGGTAAATGCACCCTTAGCTATCAACTTCCTCGCCTGAAGATAGGAAATAAACCTACCTTTGGCGTAATTGTACTACCCTTCCATTCTCGTACTCGCTCCCATGGAAAGTGGAATCGGATTATCTTGGTCCAGCATTCTACATTTGCATAGCACGGAGCCAACCAATCCATACCCATAATGGCGTCGAAATCGACCATTCTAATTCTACCAGGTCTACTGTGGTCTGACGATCAGCAACCTCTACTGTACACCCGCGATAGACCCTTCTAGCTATAATGGAGTCGCCGAGGGGGGTGGATACTGAAAAGGGTCGCTGAAGCAACTCTGGTGCAGCCCTGGTTTATTATTCCATCATGGTTCCCACAATCCTATTGTTGGAAGATTTCGCTATTCATGATTTCAAGAAAAAAATTAGATTCCATATAAGAAAACATAATTAACAACTTACAATGATGATGAAAGAAAGAACCCAATAATTGATTGCACAACTAATTGTCAAAAAGCTCAAGAACAATGGTGAATTTGTCTAAGTATTCAAGTAGTTGATCTCCATGAACATAGGAAACCCATAAACTTTGAATACAAAGCAAAAGTGTTGTATTTTTCTGATCACTCTAAGGAAAATAACTAAAATGTATTAATACAATTAATGAAAATCTTCCCTAAATTAACAGGGAATTTGCTGCCGCCACATCCAACGAGTCGTAGGAAGCTTCCTTGATATGAATATGTAGCTTCTATCTTCTCATGTATGGGCAAGTTGTAAAAATCATACAATACTTCTGAGTCGTAAGTTCCAGTAATGGTTTGTACTTCTACAAATCTGACATTCTCTGAATCTTTCCACGATTCATTGGTACAGTTCGTACCTTGGTGTTACAACTCGTACAATCTACTCATACAATGAGATCTTGAAGTTGACATCTTCTCTGAACTTTTCCACGATTCCATGGTACGATTACTATGTTGATATTATGGTCCATAGCATCCACTCGTACCAGGAGCTTCTATAAGTGCAACTCCTCTGAAGTTTTCCATGCCTTCTAGGTATAGATCGTATCAGTATGGTACGCATCGTACTAGTATGGTACAGATCATACCATGAGTTATACGTTGGCCCAGTACATGTGTATTTCTCTTAAAATTCTGCCATGATTGCTAGGTAAAACTCGTACCAATATAGTACTGCTCGTATTGATACCTGTAGCAAGTCGCTTTGCTGCATTTTTCTGCTCCTTTTTCACAACCCAACTCCTCCACCTGTTTTCTTGAAAACAAGATAAAAGCACCTCATATTTGTATAAACACCTAAGTCACAACATATTTTCTATTTTTAAGCGTCGAAAGTGTTGTAAAACCACAGCACATCAGCACCCTCAACTTAGAACTTTTTCAGGTCCTCAAGAAAATAAAAACACTACAGCTACAATGATGCTTAACTAAAAAGTTAAACAAAAGACTTACAGCCAACAACACCAAAATTTTCACACATGAGCACTATGAAGTACTGACCCCTTTTTCATTCAAAACCAAGCTAACTATGCTTACATGCAACTATAAGTCATATCACAAAGGGATCTAAAGATGGCATTCAATCATTAAAAGACAACTGAGCTATCACTAATGCTATTTACACAGAATATTGGCAAAATACAATCCAATCCATGTACCCTCACAGAAATGAAGTCCTAAACACTTAGAATAATGTATATATAGGAAACGGTGACTATCAAGCAAAGCTCTCTCTTTCACAAAGAAGTTTCAAATACTGCACAAGTGATACAATAGGCTTGCCCTTATTTTCTCTACTCTATCTTTTCAGACAGTTAGGTTAGGATCACTACATGACTTTTATTGTCTTGTAATATAGGCTTAGGGATGGGTGTTGTACATACAGATAACAGTGACTAACCCTCCTTGGGGCTATACAACCTTGCATTCACTTCCTCTTAACTATGGGTTCCTCGACATCTCTTTTCCTATCTAAGGTGATCACTCCTAAAGCAGGGCAGGTGTTTCATCAGGGAATAATGACACTCCCACTAGCAAACACAACTGAGAAATGAGGACAGCATATGGCATGGAGGTGCTGGCCTGTCTTGCCTTTTGCTTCATTTATTGGGCCACAATCTCCCCAAAGTTAATGGGGACTCCAGACATGATGTAGGATTATGAGAATCGCCATCTCTAAGATGACCCGCTGTTAATTTTTAGTGGAAATTATGCGGCCACAGATGAAATCCATCCATAACATGGCCTCAAACTTCAGATCATGGCGAGAAAATTTTCCACCCATGGAAGCCCATAGAGGAGTGTCAACTGCAATGATAGGGGCTATCCAAGTGAACTGGTTCTTCATGTCCGCAATCCTGGCCGCGTACTCTGAACTAACGTCAATTTCATCTTCCCAGAATAGATAGTTGATAGCTTCAAGAGTTATGTCCACCTCTACCCCTCGTACCATGACTGATGGTAGGCAGGGTAACTTATCGACTTTGCCTCTATGGTTCATGCTATCCTGCCTTGCCTGGTAGGAAGCGTAGAACTCCAGCACCAAGTTAGAATAGTAGTCTGGGAGAGGGTTGGCAAAAGTATGTCATTGCATGTCCGTGAATTGGCAGTGATATTGGGAAGGTCACCGAGCAATCCCACTAAGTCAAACCTCTTTTCGACCGTTATCAACCAGCCCTTGCATATGGTGTAGTGCCCCTTCATGTCGGGCACACAAAATATAATGGCCTCCCTAGAATTTGCAGGTTTTGCAGGGGCCTTGGCTTTACCCTCGCCTTTGGTGGTTGATGAAGCTGGGGCCTTTCTCTTACCGGTGTTCCTGGATGAAGACATGATCTACAAACATGACGTTAGTAACAGACCCAATACATTGAAATGAAATAACTACACTACTATAAAATTGATATGAGAAGCAAAGATGAAAACTTATCATTTCAAGAACTGGCAACGCTGGCGATGCATCAGCGAGCAGCAAGATTGTATCCGCGAACCGCCAGTGACAAAACAGTAAACTGGGAGCGTAAAGGGTCGTTATATCAAAAAAAATATTCCGACGGACGTCGGGGTAGAATCCCAAAGAGACTAATAAATGATATGCACAAGTGTTGTTTGGAAAATTGAAATTAGTTCGCACCACTCAAAAGTAACAAAGCAAATTATTTTTTGGGGGAGACTTAATGTTAACAAAATGGTATAGATTCTAACTTGGCTAAATAGAATGGCAAAATAACCAAAGTTTTCGACAATAATGAGAAGGACAAGAAGTGTGTTGTAGATGATGTGCTAATTAAACAAGGTTATGCTAGATCATCTCATTAGTTCGAATTTGGTAAATAACCTTGGGTAGGTGGACATTATATGTTTTTCAACCTCATAAATGCTTCTTGCTAGAGTTCTTTAAAACCACTAGACACAATTAAATCAACCCAATCAAGTTTCGATTAGTAGCTGTACTAATTTCTAGCTATTAGCTATTAATTAGGAATGAGAATGTAGGTTTGTCTGTGTCTAGCCCAACTCCACAATATCACATTCATTTGCACCATTAAATTCTCTCCCAATATGTATTCTTCTCTTTCAAGCAAGAATCAAGTAAGAAAAGTAGACCCACATCTGCAACTATGGATCTTCAATTATAAATTGAAAAGAACTTAACAGATTTACACTAATTAAATAATATTGAGATGAATCTAGCAATACCCGATCTAATTAAGCACTCATCACCACACACCTCTAGTTAATGATTTATCTACTCATGGTTAATAAACTAAGAGCATATTTAATAATAAATTCATTGATTTCAATAATAAGAGTAGCAAAATTAAATTCAGCAATAAGTCTTAAACAATGATGGTACCTTGCTATAAAGGAAGAAAAAATAAAAAGAAAGACAATCTTTTACACACCTCTAGTTAATGATTTATCTACTCATGGTTAATAAACTAAGAGCATATTTAATAATAAATTCATTGATTTCAATAATAAGAGTAGCAAAATTAAATTCAGCAATAGGTCTTCAACAATGATGGTACCTGCTATAAAGGAAGAAAAAATAAAAAGAAAGACAATCTTTTACAATTTCCACCAATAGAATTCTACTTTCTTCCTCTATAAAGAGAATGTTCCCTAAAAAGCTAAAAGTTAAGATCTGATAGGTACAGAGTACTTTTCTCTAGACTATATCAAAAAGTAGGGTACCCAAGACTCTCTTTTTCAGTGTTGGACATATTTTCCCCTGCTCAGGCATTTTGGCACTTGCGAGAGTACCTGCGGTTCGCCGGTTACATTGTGCGAACCGCCAACTATAATTGAATACTCCTTCAGTGATTTTTAGTGTCCTTCAGTGGTGTTTTCAGCGATTCGCCAGACTCCAATCGTTCTCCGCCGATTTCTTTCTCTTTGATCCAGCACGTTCAGGTGTCAGTAGGCAAGTTAACCGACGAGTCGCCAGTTGATATCTGCGACCGCCAGTTGCTTTAGTTCCCCTAGGCAGTGATCTTCTGCATTTGGTCGGCGTTTCACCTGTCTTCTCCAGTGGAGCACCGATTTTCACCTGATTCCCTTGTTTTTACTCCACTTCTTGCTCTTTCCTTCAAATCAGATATTTGCATACAAAAAGGCAAAAAGTGCATAAAATTCATCTAAATGACTTGAAAAATAAACTAAAGCTCATTCTTAAGAGCCTAATGAGTTGGTAAATTACCAACTCATCATCGTGCCCGGGGTTGTGATTTTGCTTCTTGATTTTGATCCATTCTATTTCATGGTATGACTCGTAGTTAGATACCACGAATGATACTAAGTCTCATACCATGATTTTCTAAATTTAATGACCTGGGACTGTCCTAACGAATCATCCTACGAGTTGTAGTAGGAAACCATGAGTCGTAGGATAGCTTGTGAAGCCTTTCCTCAACCTATGCTGTACTAGGAATGAAAGAAAACATGTTTTCAGGTGGGTACTCAGATTTCCCCACCTCATTAGCTCAATAATACACAACTTCAACTACCCACTCATTCCCCACAGTCAAATTTTCCCATTAACTCACTACCCATAGCAATTCAAATTGATTGAGCATTTTAGTCCACCACCCGGCTTACAAGATTATGAATAACCACTGATCATATTCCCCCAATTCATTTTAATGAGTGGAGGAATCACAGTGATGGTACGAACATAATAGAAAGAAAATACCATAAGAACTTTTTTAACTTACTTGCTAATCTTTTGAACCATTCTTGCTTGCTTCCGGTTTAGGGTACAAATTATGCACTTTTAATGCACAAATTTGAGCTCAATCGAAATGGAATTGAATTACGGGTGAGTGGGGATTTAGGGGAGATGATTGTGGGTTGTGTTCGTTCTTGTGTGGGAAATTTAGGTCCAAAATTTTTTATTTTGAATAGGTTATGGATGGATTTAAAAATCTGGGTCAAGTCGAGTTAGGTCGGGTATTTAATTTAATCAGCCAATCACGACCCTTACCATGATAACACTCAAANGAAGATATACCTGCTAATAACTTGAACTTCTTCCTTTCACCGGTCAAGTCGAGTTAGGTCGGGTATTTAATTTAATCAGCCAATCACGACCCTTACCATGATAACACTCAAACTCATACTTCCTGAAAAAGTATGAAGCGGACGTTTTCAGTAAAAAACCCCACAAAGAGGTTGGGGTCAACCCACAGGGAATAAGGTAAGATCTATACTAATGTCGATACTTAAACTTATTGGTAAGTTATCTCCAAATTGGGGGGTTCAATGAAAAACAATATTAAAATAAGAGTGTAATTATGGTTGTTATCATGATTTGCAAATAACTAGGGTAAGTGTTCCAAATGGGTTCATAACTACTTCGGATATACACATGTTATCAATCCCAATGCTTACTTGTAGAACTGAAAACTAGGATTCATCCAAATGACTAGTTCATCCCTATTGGATGACTATACTCAATCACCAGGTCAGATCTTGTGAGCGATTTCAAACTAACCATTATCAATATGTTCCAAATTAATATTCCTACGACCACAGCTCAAGTCATACAATGATCATGAAAATCCAGGCTTTATTATAATTCTCTTTTTCTAATCTCTACTTCTCTAGGTTCAAGAAAGTAAAGAATTCGGGCAAGTCCTAATGTTGAGCACCATTAAGAAACGTTTCAAGATTAAGAGAATCCATAAAAGTGTTTAGCATTGGTTTTGAATCACTTTTGTGTAACCCTATTTCATTAATCCATCATAGTTCCCACAATCCTAGTTGTGGAGGTTTTAGCCTCTCATGGTTGTAAGATTGCAATTAGCATTCATAGACAAATACATAATTAAATACTTACAATAATAATTTGAAGAAAACCTACTTTGAATATTGATGAACAAACTTAAGAACAATTTATAAAATCAAGTGTTGATCCTAAGAATTGCTCTCCAAAACTTGATAATAATTCACAAATTAAACTTCTCACAAAGCAAACACACATCTACTACCTTCTCTCTATGTTCTCCTACTAATATAAATCATAAAAGATATTTATACAGACATCATAAACCTTTTCCTAAGATAACAGGTAACTTTCCATATCTGGTGTCGGCTTGACTCACGACTTATCGTACGACCCGTAACAGGATTGTACAGGTCGTACCTGCCCCTCGTACATCCCTTGGCTGCTGCATATTTTACTAAATGTTGGCAACTAGTACGACTCATACCATTGTCCTGCAAGTTGTATAATCCATCCGTGGCTTGGCTTTGAGAACTTTGACATCCTCTGAATTTTCCTACAAGTGTTGTGGTATGCCTCATACCTTCCTCCTACGATTTGTACTTGCTTGTTGCATCTGATGTTCTGCCAAGTCTTTAAGAATCACTGAATCTCCCCATGGCTCATGGTATGGGTTGTAATTAGATGTTATAATCTGTGGGTTCCACCCGTACCAAGATATTTTCTTATGCAATTTTCCTCTGAAGATTTTCACAATTCCAGTTATGGCTCATACAATTTTGGTAAGGCTCGTACTGAGAGTCGTACTTTGCCTTTGGCTTTTTTCAACATTCTGAATTTTTCCACGAGTCTCAGCACGACTCATACAATCAAAGTACGATTCGTACTGATATTAGTACTTGGCTGATTTTCTACACTTTTATGCATCTTTAGTACATTGTTTCTCCAACACCTATTTTCCCGAAAAACAAAGTAAAAGTGCCTCATATCTATATAAACATACCTCAATCTATGCTATTTTCTCAGTTTTAAGCGTCAAAGTTTTGTAAACTCACAGCACATCAACACCCTCAACTGAAGATTTTTGCATGTCCTCAGGCAAAGAAAACTAAAAACTAAAAACGATGCTTAACTAGAAAATAAATCTATGATACTACAACCAACATCAATCCAAATTTGCACCATAAACTCCAACGACTTTTGACCCTTTTCCCATAGACTAAATCAGCATATGCACATCCAGAAACCACAAACCATGATAGGGATCAAAATATGTCTTCTAGCTATTAATAGGTAGACAAGTCATCACCAACGCTTCTCACACAGAAAACTGGCATAAACAAATACAAACCATGTACCCTCACAGCAATGAAGTCCCCCACTCACAGATATAGAAAAATATGAAACATGGGACTGAACAAGTAAGACTCTCACCCTCACAAAGATGTTTCAAATACTGCATGTAAGATACCATAGGCTTGCCCTTATTTTCTCTACTTCGGTTTGTCAGATTGTTAGGCTAGGATCGATATAGGACTTTATTTGTATTGTAATGTGGGATTTTGGATTGGGTATGGTAGATATGGAATATTTTAAGTGACTAAACCCTCCTTGGCACTACATATATGTGATCCATTCTTCACTTGTTCATTCCCTTTTTTTCCAACTCTTTTCCTCCCTTTTCACCATTGTTTATGCAATTATAAGTGTGGTGTGTTTTTACAAATTTTAAATCAACATTCTCTTTTTGCATCTTCTTTTACATTTTTTTTCTTTTTCTTTTTCTTCTTTCATTACATCATACATCATTTTTAACCCTTTTTCTTTTCTCTTCCATTTTTCACCTCCCCAAGATTTATGCACCCCTACTCTAGCCACCCTCAACTTAGGCATTTTGCTATGTTGAGGTTCACAATGTCCAAGGAGGGACAGGGCCAAAATAGGTTTATTATAAAAATGTGTACGATTAATTAGTTAATCAAAGAAAAATGGTTCATTTAAGGCTCAAAATCGAGATCAAAGAAAATCATATTATTTTGGTAGGGTCATTTAAGCTAAAGGAATGGGATAAACAAAAACGGCCTACGATCCTTTCCTAAACAATCATCCTAAAAACTATGTAAGGACCAACTGGGCAAGTTCTAGATCCTCTATGTAGTATTGAACTAGGTATTAGACCTCATTCCCTCACGCTACATGTCTTGCATTCATTCTACATGTCTGGTTTATACATGGATAACAAGAACTACTCATGATAATACACTAAATGACACAAAAAGATCAACAGAAATCATGCTTTGCAATCAACAAGTACATAGCTAACAATTAAAAAATATTTTTTACACAGGGTTAATTTTTCACAACTTCAAAACTAGTGCAATTTATTGGATGAGTATTGCTAAGCTACTTTCTAATTAAACAAGAATCACAAAAATAAAATTCTAAACATGTTGGTTCTACTAGATAGCGTGCCCGAGGAAAAATTAATACGAAGAGAATAACCCTCGGACAAATAAAAAAAAATCCCAAAAATACAAGTACACCCCATCCCCTTTTAAAAAGAATGCTTCGTCCCCTAATCATAGAATATAAAGTATAAGGAAAAGAACATACCTATGGAAACTAAGCACTCCAATCATCCTGCGGAGGTGGTACTTCGCTGCAATCGTGGCGCTAGTGGTGGCCGGTGATGAGCCCGCAAGGGTACGGGTTGTACAAGTAATATAGTGGCCCTTTTTAAAGAACCGGAATGTCGAACCCACAGGGACTGGACTACAGGGTAAAACTTTCTCAAGTGTTAATTTACTATAACTCTAATAATGAAGACAACCGTGTAAAGAAAAGTTGT
>JACEIK010005073.1:32831-67080 GCA_018107945.1 Datura stramonium | reverse complement strand
GCACCCTTTTGAGCGTCCTCGCCGCCCCTGGGTTGGTAACTGTGTCGCCCACTGAGTGGGTGGGTATACGTCACTCCAAGGAGTGGCATGCCGTCCGCAGAAGGACGAAGATGGGATGAAGCTTTCCCCATCTCAGGCTGATCAGCATAGCAGTACAGTTTACCCTGTTGTGCGTATGCGCCCAGGGAACAAATTTCAGATACAATTACAGTTATAGATACAGTACAGGATTCCTCTGAACTCAGACACAGTTATTTATATTACAGGCCATAGCCCGAGCTGGAGACCCAGGGTGCCGGTAGAGGTGCTCGTAGTTAGTAGATGAGTGGAGTGACTTTTTTTTGGATGGTTTTGACCCGGGTAGGGTTATATAGATTGTTTGATTGGTTGGCACCATCCAGCTTATGGGGGTTGGTATTTGTTCTTTCTTGCTATATATATGTATTTATATGTTATATATGAGCTATTAGAGAGCAGGTCACCACGTCGACAGGTACGCTCCTACCCTACCACAGTACAGAAAAGTCTGATTCAGTTTATATTAGTTCTTACGGATTCAGTTATTTCCTGCTATTCAGAGTTACTAGTTATTTTGTTATTATTCAAATGTGTTCAGTTGCTTTGCATACTCGGTACCAGTGGTACTGACGCCCGTTGGGGTGCAGCATTACTTGCCTGCAGGTACTCATAGACGAGGAGGCGATCCCTCGTGATTCCAACCAGCTCATAGAGTCATCAGCTCCTGTCATCCGGAGCTTGATATTCAGAGGTGTAGTTCATTTTCTTTTGTTGTACAGTATGGGTAGGTCGGGGCCCTGTCTCGACCATCTTATCAGTATTCATAGAGGCTTGCAGATTGTATATATGTACATCTCCCTATGGTTAGTTGTGCCAGTCGTGTGAGGTCGTGCGTTTTGTTTAGTTGTTTAGCAGTATTGATTGTGTTGTCCGTGTGGGGCCATAATCTGATAGTAGTGGTGACCTTTCCGATCACGTAGATATATAGTATTCTTTATGTTGAGTCACAGATGACTAGACAACATGGTGGCCTTGTCAGCCCGCATAGGTTCCCCTTTATAAGTATGTCTCTGGTTAGCTGAAGTTATTCACAGGTGGCTATAGGCCCAGTCGGCCGGAGGCTGTATTTACAGCCGTTATATAGCCCGTTGTTTCCAGAAATCTGAGTTAGAGCTAGGAGGGCACCAGATGTGCTTAGACTCACCAGTTAGCAGTCCAGGTCCTACTAGGACACCAGGTGCCAGTCATACCCCCCAAGGCGGGGCGTGACACTTTGAAATTGGGAAGGCACAAATCTTTTCTTCATGACTCTCTTTATCTCAGCTCAAGTAGCATTGGGTGGTTCTCCATCTTGTTGTCTATCTCTTGTAAGCTTTTTCCACCAAATGGAAGCATGGTCAAAAATTCAACAACAATATTCTTAACCTTCTTACGTTCAGAATAGTTGTGGAAATAAAAAAAAATGTCTCAACTCTCCACTCCCAGTCAAGGTACAAATCTGGATCTCTTGTGCGCTTGAAAGATGGAATCTTCATCTTTATGCTATTTATGTTGTCATCTTCCAATCTAGCTCGTTGTCACCTCCTATATCTCCCTATCCTATCTAGATTTACATCAAAACATAAACCAAATCATATATAGGATTTTCTTGATTCACAATGGGGGCATGGGGTACATTTCTCCTATTTTGAGGTCTTGGATTAATTTGGAGTGGTACAACAGGTTGATTTCCCCTCCTAAGTTCAGCTATTGTCTCATTTTGTTCAGCAATAACATCCTTTATCTCTTGGAATTGCAAGTTTCATCTTTCAAATTGTTGGTGCATAGCTTGTAATGTAAAATCATTTCTTGCTCGAATCTCCTCTTCTTGAGCAACCCTCCTTTCACTCATCACTATCATCTGTATTAGACATCTTAAATAAAATAGTGTATCACTCAAGTTGGCTTTTTTACCCCTCAATTGTTCTCACCCACTCTTTCCTTTTTCCTCTCAAATTACCTTTGAAAAAAGACTTTGTGGATTTATAATTAACCCCACCAGTGTCAAGCCCTTAGTAGTAAAATAAGGAATTTTGGGACACAAAAAAAAGGTGAAGAACCAACCCTAGGAAGAATAGGATTTAGTTGAAACAAGACTCGAGCAAAAACGAAAGGATTTTAGAACAAGATAAAGATCCAGGATCCCCTCTTCTTGCGTTCTATCAAAACCTCTCTTTATTTTTTTTTTTTGAAATAATTAGATGAGGAAAATTTATTGAAGAGCAATAAAAAAATTTTACATTTTTTTAAATGTTACTATTCACTACCACAATAGTTTTTTTGAACGTTATTGTTCACTGCTACAGTAACTTTTTAATTTTTTTTTATTCAAGAAACTCTCAAGATTATCAGGAATCGAATCTTGATAGAACCTAGCTCTGATACCAGTTGATAACAAAAAGGTTGGAAATTCTAAAACTAGAGTATGAACTTAAAACAAATGCGGAAGCAAAACTAGGAAACTATTTGGAAAACTAAACAAGAACTAAGAGATATTGTTTTGACAAGATCAAAGTAACAACGAATTGGGTATAGGTAAACCAAACGCCTTTACTTGAGAAGCTAATTAAGTTTAGAGTCGGATCTTGACCACTTGTGAGTAACGTTAGACAATAATTAGTAAGTGTACTAATGACCTTGTAAGAATACCAAGAAGAAACCAAATATATCAAGAAAGAAAATTATCTTACTACCATAAACTATGAACTAGTTAGGTTACAAGATAAATCCAAAAATAATCTATCACAAAGGTTCAAAAGAACTCTCAAATATATTAATATTCAAAAATATGATCTTCATGAATGAACAAAGACCCTTTATATAGTAGTAAAGAAGGGGTTGGTCAAAAGATATCATAAATGAAAATGATACTTCCTAGGACCTAGAAAACTACCACACACATTATCCTATAAAGTCATCATAGAATAAAATAACTATTAAATGGCATAGAAGGCTACAACACACAATGTCCTAGGAGTCAACATAGAATAACACAACTCTTAAATATAATTCTAGAAACTAATTAAAGCAATGCTGCAGTATTTTTTCCATTTAGGGGCTGATTTGGGCTCCATTTCATCTCCTCTTGGACTTTAATTTTGGCTTTCAAATATATGTAGGACTTGGAGAAAATATCTTCATAGGGCTTGAAATCTTCTTCCATCACAAGATACATTAATAGCTAATTTCAGCCTATTAAGTTGGTCTTCAATTTTTCTTGTTTGGGATCTTGTCATGGGTCCTATTGGAAATTCCAAAGATTTCTTAGTTAATGATGAGTTTCCATGGATGTTATCAGATTTATCCCAATGGCCCCCGAAATCTATGACACAGGCCCAGAACATATCCTCCAGCACTTGAATATACATTTCTGATTGTCCATCTGTCTGACGGTGGAAGGCTGTGCTTAAGTCCAACCTGATGCCCAACTCTTCCTGCAAGGTCCTAAAAAAATGAGAGGTGAACTGAGTACCCCTGTCAGACACAATCAAAACTGGCACCCCATGCAACCGAATCACTTCCTTCGCGTACAGCTTGGCCAACTTCTCGGCATTGTAAGTCACTTGGACAGGTAAGAAGTGAGCAGACTTGGTCAATCTATCCACAATGACCCAAATAGAGTCAAGCTTTCCTAGAGTCTTTGGAAGACAAACTACGAAGTCCACAGCCATCCTCTCCCATTTTCACTCGGGGATAGGAATCCTTTGAAGTACTCCCCTGGCTTCTGGTGTTCATATTTCACCTGCTGGAAATTCAAACACTTGGCAACATGCTCTACAGTATCTCTCTTCATCTTGCCCCATGTCACGCCCTGAGTCTATACCCTAGACGAGACACGGTACTTAGAGTCACAAGTAACCCCAAGTCAACCTATGGTCCATCGTAACACTGGCATTATGAGTAAATACATAGCAGAATCTTTGAAATAATAAAATAAAACATTTTATGAAAGAGAACTAAATCATAAGTTTTATACAACTGGAAGCAAAACTTAAAATATGAAAGCTCTATCTATGTCTGAAAGTCATCTATCTGATGAGTTGCTGGGATAGGTCCCCAACTAACTCTAAATCTAACTGAATAAATATAACTGAAAAGTACTAAGACTCGTCCTCAACAGATGAGGACTCACCAATAATGCAGCTGGAACTTCTAAAAGCGATCTGCTAACAAGACTGAGACTGAGAACCTGCAACTGTATCATAAAATGATACAGGATAAAAGGTATGCATCAGTACTTTGAATGTACTGAGTAAGTAGGAGAAACAATACAAAAGGAATAAAATAACTGAACTGGAAAGACATGCAATGACCAACTAAAAATACTGAAACTAAATAACTGTGATATACTGAGATGCTTCAAATGATCCTGTCTGATGGTCAAAGACATGCCCTAAATCTGAGATATTAATATGAAATACTGTACTAAACTCATCTGAACCGAATAATCTGAGACTAAAATGAGCTGACTAGTGGGAAAGTCTCTAATCGACATATAACCATGTGAATTAGATGTGGAGTCCAATGTATACATCCCATCGGTAGGATCTAATATACCTTTCCATGGTATAAAGGCATGAACTGAGTGATCACAGGTCTGGGTCCATGAGGCCAATAAATAAATCATACGGTGGCAGCGTAGTTCTGGGAACCTGGGTGTGTTGAAACCCCGGTCCGCTCGGTGTTAAGTCTTACTCCCACTAGATAGTCCTAGACTGACTACTAAGCTGATAGCTCAAAACTGGGGCCCAAGACTAAGTCAGGAATATCTATCTGGAAGTACCCTAAGAGTCTTATCGGACCAGATTCTATAACCGGTGTTCTAAGACTGGTCAGAGTTGCTTATCTGCAAGTGTCGTAACCATCTAAAGAACAAACTGTAATATGAAGCTGGGGTCCTAAGGCTGGTCAGAGTTGCTTATCTGAAAGTGTCATGACCACCTAAAGAACTACTAAAATATGATACTGAGTCGAATACTGATAACTAGGAGGTGTCACGGACACCTCTAGGATTAACTATAGTAAAACTGATCAGCTGACATTTTTCTGAACAACACTAAGTTTGCTAAAAATTTGACTAAGACTAGATTGACATGATTCTGACTATGATTTTAACATAAATTAAATACATGTGCATCCCAAAATTGATGGAACCACGCTATAGGTAAAACTAGCTCAACCAACAAGTTTCTAATTTCTATTGAGCTGTAACTAAGGCTAAATTAAGATACTAGCTGCAATCATTCACAATATCTAGAAATAGGGAATAAATAAGAAATCTAAAATCATGAAAAATATTCCCTTTGAATCCACAAAGAAATCTGTCTGAAAACTTTTCACATTTCGAAACTACAAGGCTATAAATGATAAAGAAGATGGAGGAGGTTTTTGGGGACACAAGGGAAGAACTATTCCCTTGTTGAATTCCCACATACCTAGTGATGGAAATCCCTGAGAGAGTCTCTTGAAAATTTAAGGAGAGTTTGATTTTCCTAGCTTCTACCCTGAGTCTTTCTGAGAGAGATTATACGTTCTAAATTTTTGAGGAGATGCGTCAAATGAAATAAATTGTCGGTTACTCCCTCTAAAACCTCTGACTAAAACCCAAAACGACATAGTTTAGAGTCTAGGAAGTTAGGAAATTACGTAAAACTCCCTAGGAAATTTGCAGGAAAAAGGACCCTGCTAATCCCCACGAGGCACCTCACGAGTCGTGAGGTCGGGGACAACTCGTGGTGACCAGTCGTGATATGCAGCGGAAATTTCTATGGATTCCCCAACCTAGCAATGACTGACTTCACCAGTCGTCAGGAGACTTAACGACTCGTGAAGTCTCCTATTGCTACTGAACTAGAATTCCCCCTTCAAGGGTCACCATGGGCTACTTAATGACTCGTTATCGGTGACCATGACTCATGGTCACCTCCCGTAGTCATCATGGTGAAAAACCACCTGGGGTTCACCAAGGAACCAACACGACTCGTGGTATCACAAATGAGTCATGGTGAGGACCCGTTAAGTGCACTACCCGAATTTCTCAGACATCAGCCAACCCTTGACCACGACTCTAATAAAAACTCGTGGTGTTGACCACGACTCGTGGTAACTCAATTTCCCAATTTTTCAACCAAGTTCGGGCCCTTCCCCACGAGTCACTTCACCACTCGTAGCCTACCCCACAGGTCATAGGATGACTCGTACTGTTACCTGGTGCAGAAAGTCCAGTTTTCTATGTTTCACCTCCTGGGGTCTGATCTTAGGGTTTCTAGGGCATTACAATATCTTTTCCTTGGGAACATTCATCCTCGAATGTTGGAAAACACATAGAAAAGTAGAGATTTTCAATCAATATACTCAAATACTGATCATGAAAGCTGAAAACTAACGGAATGACTACCTCCAAACTGAACTACATGACTGAACTGAATTCACGAATCATACACACATTCACTAACACGAAAGAAACTGGGGCACATGGATTGAACATGTAATTGAATAGAGTTTTTAGGGAGAAAATTGATACCTTAAACTGAAACTGAGATGGAAGGGAATAAGTGTGGGTATCTAGCCATAATATCTGCTTCGACATCCCATGTAGCTCAATCAACGTGATGATTTCTCCACAAGACTTTGACTGAAATACTTCTTTGTTCCTCAGCTTATGAACCTGATGGTCAAGGATCTGAAATGGGACCTTTTTGTAAGAGAGACTATCTTTCACTCCCACGCTATCTAGTGGCACCACTGAAGTTGGATCACCGACGCACTTCTTGAATAATGGCACATGGAACACTGGGTGCACAGATGATAACTCTGAAGGTAACTCCAGCTCATAGGATACTTTTCCAATTTGCCTCAGAATTCTGTAGGGTCCCACATACCCGGACTGAGCTTTTCTTTCTTTCCAAATCTCATCACCCCTTTCATAGGTGAAATTTTTAGATAAATACATTCATCCACTGCAAACTCTAATTCTCTTCTCCTCACATCCGCATAATATTTTTGACGGCTCTAAGATATTTTCAATCTTTCTCGAATGAGTTATACTTTCTGCATAGATTCATGGATTGAGTCTGGCCCGATTAGAGTAGCTTCACCAACCTCAAACCACCCGATAGGAGATCTACACCTCCTACCATACAATGCCTCAAACATAGCAATCTGGATACTAGAGTGGTAGTTGTTGTTGTATGCAAACTTGATGAGAGGCAAGTGGTCATCCCAACTGCCTTTGAAATCAATCACGCATGCTCTCAGCGTATCTTCCAAGTCTAAATGGTCTTCTTAGCTTGTCCATCTAAAAAGTTGTGCTAAGCTTGACCTGGGTACCAAGTCCCTTCTGCAAGGACTTCTAGAAGTGAGAGGTGAACTGGGTACCTCTGTCTGAGATAAAGGACAAGGGCACCCTATGAAGTTTGAACAACTCCCAGATATAAATCCTAGCATAGTCCTTAGCTGAGTCTGCAGTTTTAACTGGGAGAAAGTGTGCTGACTTAGTCATCCAGTCTACTATCACCCAGATTGAATCGTTCTGCTGACGAGTCTGAGGTAGGCCCATAATAAAATCTATATTTACATCTTCCCACTTCCATGTGGGTATGCTGATATCCTGAGTCATACCTTAGGGTCTTTGGTGTTCAACTTTGACTTTCTGGCAGTTCGGACACTTAGTTACAAATTCTATGATGTCTCTCTTCATGTCGTTCCACCAGAAAATATCCTGTAAATCATGGTACATGTTAGAAGCTAAGTGAAGGGAATATCTCAAACTGTGTGCTTCATCCAGTATCTAATGTCTCAAATCACCCACATCTGGTACGTACAACCTACCCTGGTAATGGAGTACACCATCTCCCCCTTGGGAGAAAGCCTCCACTTCTTTTCTAATAACCACCTCCGTTAGTTTAAGCAGTATTGGATCTTCATCCTGCCTTGACTTAACTTCAACTATCAACGAGGAATCTGATCCACTCTGCACCACTACTTCGCCCTCAATTGTATCAACCAACTGTACTTCGAGCTAATCTGTGGATATCCTTTGCCAGTTCATTTTTGCCCTCTTCAACATGAGCCACGCTCCCCATAGACATCCTCCTTAGGGCATCATCCACCACATTGGCTTTTCCCGAATGATATACCATGCTCATGTCATAGTCCTTCAGTAGCTCCAACCACCTTCTTTGACGAAGATTTAGGTCTTTCTAACAAAACACATACTGAAGGCTTTTGTGATCGGTGAAAATATCCACGTGAGCCCTGTAAAAGTAGTGCCTCTATATTTTCAATGCAAACACCACCGCTTCCAACTCTAAGTCATGAGTCGGATAGTTCTTCTCATGAACCTTGAGCTATCTAGAGGTATAGGCTATCACCATACCCCGCTGCATCAAAATGACACAAAGTCCAACTCTGGAAGTATCACAATATACCATGAACCCATCTGTTCCTTCTGGCAAGATCAACACTGGAGTAGTAATGAGTCGAGTTTTTAACTCCTGGAAACTCTTCTCACACGCATCTAACCACTAAAGTTTCACCTTCTTCTGAGTAAGCCTAGTCAGAGGGGATGATATAGAGGAAAAGCCTTCCATAAAACGTCGGTAGTAACCGGCTAGACCCTAGAAACTTCTGATTTTAGTTGGGGATAGGTCTGGGCCAGTCTTTCACCTCTACTACCTTTTTAGGATCTACCTAGATACCCTCACCCGAGACCACGTGACTAAGAAAAGTGACTGACTTCAACCAGAATTCGCATTTGCTGAATTTTGCGAACAACTAGCGGTCTCTGAGCGTCTGAAGCACTATCCTTAGCATATTCTTCCTCATTTCTGGAGTATACCAGAATGTCATCGATAAATACAATGATAAACATATCTAGATACTACTTGAAGACTCTATTCATCAATTCCATGAAAGTTGCGGAGGCATTAGTCAGTATGAAGGACATAACCACAAATTCGTAGTGACCATATTGAGTTCTGAAAGCTGTTTTTGGTATGTCACATTCTCTAATTCTCAGCTGATGATACCCCACCCTAATATATATCTTGTATAAACAAATAGCTCCCTGAAGATGATCAAACAAGTCGTCAACCCTAGGTAGGGGATACCGGTTCTTGACTGTGACCTTGTTCATGTCACGCCCCGAGTTTACACCCTGGACGGGACACAGTACTTGAAGCCACAAGGGACCCCAAGTTAACCACCGGTAAATCATACACTGGCATTCTAAATAACATAAAATACATACAGCGAAAGTTTAAAGCAAAAATATAAATACTTGAACAAGGTTACATAGTTAATAGAATCAATCTGAGTTTGAAAACAACTCTACGTCTAAAAGCCACTAAGACTAATGAGCTGTTGGGAAAAACCCCCAACTAACTCAAAATCTAAATAAAGAAAGGATGAAAGTATAGCTAAAACAAATAATCTTTGTCCTCAAAGGATGAGGATTTACCAACTAGGACAGCTGAGATCTTCGATGTGCGGTTGGCTAACAGGGCTGAGACTGTAATCTGCAGCTGTATCATAAAATGATAGAGCATAAAGTATGCATCAGTACTTTGAATGTACTAAGTAAGTGAGAGGAACATGACACAATAGAATAAATAAAAAGGAAATGTTGAACTGAAAAAGCATGCGATGAACAAATAAAACTATTGAATTGAATAACTGAAAAAACTGAGGTAGTCTAATAGACCCTGTCAAATTAAATCATGTTCTAAGTCTAGAACACTGATGTAAGCTGAACTAAACTGAAACTATACTGAATTGACTAGTGGGAGAGTCTATAACCGACATGTAACCACTTGAGCTTGATGTGGAGTCCGATGTATACACCCCACTGGTAGGACCCAATATACCTTACTAGGGTATAAAGGCATGAACTGGGTGAACACAAAAGTTTGGGTCCAATCAGGCCAATAAATACTGAAACCTGTGCTGGCAACATAGTTCTAGGAACCTGGGAGCGCTGAACCCCGATCTGCTCGGTGCTAATTCCTACTTCCACTAGATAATCCTAAACTGAATACTAAGCTGATAGATTGACACTGGGCCCAAGACTAGTTAGGGATACGTATCTGGAAGTAACCTGAGAGTTTTATTGGACAAGATTCTGAAATTGGGTTCTAGATTAGTCAGAGCTGTTTATCTAGAAGCGTCATAACAGTCTAAGAACAAACTGTAATACGAACTGGGGTCGTAAGTCTAGTAAAATCTATATATATTTAAAGTGTCATGACCACCTAGTGGACCAATAAACTGAATTCTGAATTCGATTATGATAATTGGGGGTAATATTGACACCTAAGGAAATTTTATAATCAAAATGATCAGCTGACATTTCTGACTGACGTTGAGTATTTTCATATTTTGACTAAAGCTAGACAACCATGTTAACTGAGAATTTAGCATATAAAATAATATGGTAATTTACCACACTGGTATAATCAAGAAAAGTTCAACGATTAACATATCAGCAAAAATTTCTAATCTGTTCTACCCTAAAAAACTAGGGCTAAACTCAATGCATAGGGACAAGCATCAACATTATCACTAACTATTGGGAATATACCCATAGTTAAGATAACAATATAATTTCAATAGGATTAAATAAAACATTATCAGGAATTTCTTAACATTCGAAGATCTGAAGAGCTAGAATTCACTTTTGTGGGAATAACAACAATTTAATCATGAGCTGATGGAAATCGTGTCTAAAATAATCATAGATATAATTTTATGTGAATTCAAAGAAAATTAAAATTCATTCTCTTCATATTCGAAAACTCAGGACTAGGATTGTATATCAAACTAGAGAAGGATTTGGGGGACACAAGGGAAAAACTATTCTATTGTTGAAATCCCACATACCTGACTAAAATTCCCTAGAGAAGGAAGATTGAATTGCTACAATGGATGAGGTACCCTAGACCTTTCTTGAGAGATCTTGAGTGAGAACTTGCATAACTTTTTCTGAAATATGGGTGGGAATGAGGGGAAAACCGTTTAACCCCTCTAAATTCCCTTTACAATAACCCAAAATGACTTAGTTTAGGATCTAGGAGGTTAGAAAATTATCAAAACACCCTTAGAAAAATCGCAGGAGATAACTACCAGGTGGTCCCAATGAGGGACCTAATGACTTATTACCCTGGGCAACGACTCATGGCATGATCCGTGAAGAACACTGCTCAGTTGATCACCTGGACTTGTCTCGGGCAACCTCACGACTTGTTATTGGTGACCACGACTCCTGGTCACCACCCGTTATGTACACTGCCTCCATTCCAATTATTTTCTCAATTAGCTTATCACGATCCTCCCCATGAATCCTGGGGCTGACCACGACTCGTGGGGTCTCCTGTCAAGTACACAGCCTCCCTCCTTTTTCATTTCTTACTCACCCACCCCAAGACGACTCATGGGGCCTAACCACTAGTCGTTTTCATGACCGTGGGGACCCTTTTCCTCAAACTTCCAAACTCCTTAGCTGGCCTTCCCACGATTCACATCCCGACTTGTGGGCTGGACCAACAGATCATCTCACAACTTGTTCTGTGCCTGGTGCCAGTTTTGAGTTTTTTTTTCTTTGTTTCAACTCCCGGGTCTGATCTTTGAGCTTCTGGGGTATGACACTATCTCTCCCTTGGGAGCATTCATCCTCGAATGTTGGGAAACACACATAAAAGTAGAGAGATGCAATTATCATATTCAAGTACTGATCATTTAAACCGAAAACTGACGGAATGACTACCTCTGATTCAAACTACATAGTTGAACTGAATTCACTTTTCATACATACATACATCCATAAATATAAGAGAAACTTGAACACATGATCTGAACATGAAAACTACATAGAGTTCTAGGACGAAACTTATATCTCAAGTTGTAATATAGCCAGTAGAGAATAAGTGCGGGCATCTAGACATCATGTCTGCTTTGGTACGAGTTGTACCTGCGAGTTGTTGGGAACCATCAAGGCTTCTAATGAGTCGTACCTTCGAGGTACGACTCGTTCTGAGGACCCGTGATGAGATACTAAACTTCTTCTATCTGATTTTTATTTTTCAAAAATGGAATGCTAACCTCTTCCTCACCAGGTATAATGACAAAAAACGTAGGGCAGACAAAACACAAGCCAGCAGGACATTGATAGATGAAACAATGGATCAGAGTCTGATCAGGCTGGAGATTCACCTAGTGGTTAAGTTGAGGATTATCAAGTAGACACCTTAGACACATATGGAACCAGAACCACTAGGGCAAGAGAAAAGGCCCAAGCGGAAGCAACCACGACCACATCCTCTCAAGCTCCCCAGTCTTAAGAGGGAGCTAGAGAGGAACAACAAAGGTCGAGAACCAACTCCAACACTGAGGAAGGGTTAGAAGGGACCCAGAATGATGTAGAAAGTAGTGAGGAAGAAGTGGAGGAGGAGACCCCTGCCAGAGAAAACAAAAAAATGTGGTGGAGAGTGTCGGGTGCTAAAGAAATATACGAACAAGGGGTCGCTCTCACCGCCAAGAACAAACCAAAAAGAAGCATCCAAGAAGAACCATGGATCCTCACTAATTCCTTTAATGAAGTTGAGGAGATGAAGCATATTTTTAGCTTCTATGGGTTAGAATGGATGGACAAGACTCCTACACAATACACAAAGGAGATCGTCAGGGGGTTCTACACCAACTACCTAGCCACAATGGAGAAGAAAGAAATGGAGGGGCAAAAGATAAAGGAGCAGCCTTGCTTGGAGAGTGTTCTACTCCGAGGGCGAGTAGTAAATGTATCCGATCAGACTATTACACGGATGTTATATGGACCTCAGTTCAGAAAAACAGGGATAACCCCCAAGAATGATTACAGGGTTGAGGCAATGAAGCAGATTAGGAGTCTGAGTAAGGGTGAGCGACAGAGGCAGCTGCAATGGATAGCAAAAGTGATAGCTGAGAACAAAGATGAGGCTGAGGGGTCAAAAGTGACAAAGAATTCACTGAAAATCATAGAAAAGGCCTGCTGGACACTGGTGAGACATCAATTAGCGCCCACAGTCAATGATAACACGCTGAGTGATGGATAGAGCGGCACTGGTGGCATGCCTCATGTCTCGCTACCCTGTTAACATCTCGAGGATCATAGCTATAGAGATACGAGATTGGGTAGTGGAAGTAAGTACTACTATTCCATTCCCGAGCCTTGTATACAGTTTGTGCATGGAGGCGAGAGATCAACAGGGTGATAAGATATTGCTCGGAGGCCAAAGAAGTGCAGACATAGTCCTTATTCGATATGAGATGAGCCGGTAAGAAGATCCAGGATGCCTACAATTATCCCAACAGCTCAGCCAGCAGGGGACATACAGGTGAATGTCCCCAATACTCAGGAGTAGAGCGAGACACCGACTACAGATGCCGGTTATTTAGAGTCAGCTTCCAGCACCTAACTACACCGCTACCCAGTGTACAGACTCAGACTCCAGCAGGGTACATCTTTGTACCACAAAATTTCCTCCAGAAGCTAGCAAATAGATTGACCATGGCCGAGCACAAAATTCAGGCAATGATGGAGAGTGTAAAGCCATGGGTCAAATCCGAGATAGATGCAGCAGCTCAGGCTATTCATGCCTTCCTGGATAGTTTTGAAAGAAGATTTAACTTGAGGATGGCAGAGCAGTCAGACACTGGCAGTCTCCGTGTGGAGTTGGGGCCTCTTCAGAGTCAAGTGCTTGAGTTATCTTTACGACAACAACCTGTTATAGCAACCCCAACTCTTCCTTACCTAGACGCAGAGCTTGAGGAGGATATTGATTTGGCAGCATATTGGGGCCAACTGCTGCTGGTGATAAAGGCAAGAAGAGGAGCTGTTGAAGATGCTGGTGAGGAGAGTTTAAAAAAGAAGAGAAAGAAAGAGAAGAAAGAGCACAAGAGGGCTAGAGCGGAGAGTATGCAGGCTCATGAGGAGCATATGACTAAGCTACATGAGAATGTTAGAGGAGCGGGAAGCTCCACCACAGCTCAGCCCGAGCTCGCTAATGGCCATGACCCTTCGGATGAGCCACATTCAGCCCCAGTTACTACAGAAGCTGTTCAAGCAGCTATATTCACTGAGCGGGGGACCACTACCCCCATTGTTACACCATTGAGTGCGCCGGCCACCGCTAGCGCCACTACTACTGCAGAGGTACCACCTTCACAAGATGACAGAGGCGAAGTCTGAGTAGCCACAGGTATGTCCCTTTTCCCTTCACACTTATATTTTATGCTTTGGGGACGAAGCTCATTTTTTAAAAGGGGGGGTGTACTTGTATTTTTGGGATATTTTTGTTCGTTTGAGGGTTTTTCTTGTCGTGTTTCTTTTCCCTCAGGCATACTATCTAGTAGAACCGACATGTGTTAGGATTTTTTTGTTTTTAGTTGGTATTTTTGTTTGATTAGAAAGTAACTTAGGAATACTCAGCCAATGGATATGCACTACTTTTGTTGTTTTGAAAAATTGACCCTATTTAAAAAAAATTGCTATGTATTTGCGACAGCAATGCATGATTTCTGTGGATCATTTTATGTCATTTAGTTATTAATAGTGCTAGTCTTGTTAAGCCATGTATGAACCAGACAGCAAAGTGAAAATAGTTCATGTACCATGTGCGAGTGAGGTCTTAGTATTTATTGTTGTATGTTGCTGAAGATCTAGAACTTGCCTGGTTGGTCTCTGCATAGATTAAGGATGGTTTGTTAGGAGATGATCATAGGCCATTTTTTTGTTAGCTCACTTTTAGCCTATATTGCCCTACCAAAGTTTCATGAATCCCTTGATCCCAAGTTGGAGCCTTAATAGACCATATTTCTGTGATTCACCTATCAACTGTACCCATTTGTTTATAATGAACCTGTTTGACCCTGTTCTTTCCTTGGATATTGTGAACCTGAATATAAGCAAAATGCTTAAGTTGAGGGTGGCTAGAGTAGGGGTGCATAAATGGTGGGAGGAGGAGGAAAGGAAAGAAAAGAATGAAAAAGAAATGGTGAAACAAGGTGTGGTGAGGTGAAAAAGTAAAAAGCTGAAAATTTGAAAATATTGAGAAAAAAAAGAAAAAATTTAAAATATCTTGAAATTGTTGAAAAATGTGAAAAATCACCAAACCCATGCAAATATTCTTAAAATGGGAGAAAGGGAAGAAATGAAGACAAAAAGAATGAAGGGTGAAATAGGAGAATGGTGTAGCCAATGAATGTACCAAGGAAGGGATAGTCATTCATAAAATATTTCATCTTTGTCATGTTCAGCGCTAAGCCTACATTACAAGCCATATCAAGTCCTATAGTAATCTTAATTTGACCATCCAAAAAACCAAAGTAGTGAAAATAAGGGAAAGCCTATGGTATCTAATGCATAATACTTGCAGTTCTTTGAGAGAATGAGTGCTTCATTTGCCTAGTCCCATGTTTCATTTGATACTTCATACTAGAGTACATGGATTATGTTTGCTTTTACCATTGGTCTGTGTGAAGCACATAGATGATGACTTGATTGCTTGTTGATAGCTAGATGACATGTCTTGGTCCTTGAATATGATGTTTTGATGTTGCTTGCAATACATTAGCTAATGATGTTTCAAGAGGAAGGGTCAATAGAGTTTGTATATACAGTGCACAAATTTGATTGAGTTTTGGCTGTAGTATCTTAAGTTTATTTTCTAATTGAGCGTCGTGTTTAGTTTTTCTTTTTCTTTGCCTGAGCACATGCAAAAAAGTCTTAAGTTTAGGGTGTTGATGTGCTATGGATTTACAACACTATTGACGCTCAAAACTAAGAAAATAACATGGACTTAGGTGTATTTATATGGATATGAGACACTTTTCTTTTGATTTCAGGTTAAATGGGTGTTGGAACAATAAATTGTAAAAGGAAGCTAAAAGTGTGCAAAAAAGGGCAAAAAGTGCAGTCCACAGTACGATTCGTAGGATGGACCTACGAGTCGTACTGAGGGCCTTGATGAGAAGCTGGAAGTTTAACCTTGAAGACTGATCCCCTGAGACTTTTCACTGATCGTACCATGGTGTTACAAGTCTTGGTAAGTCAGTCATGATTAAATCTAGAAGAATTGAACAGGAGGCTGATTCTCAGTACGAGAGTACCCTACGACCCCTGAGATGAAGATACGAGTCATACCATACCGGTCGCGGTGAAGTTCAGACAAAGTTCAAAATATCAGGATCAAGCTACGGGTGCAATGTACGAGTCGTAGGTGGACTCATGACGAGGTCGGCTACAAATATGGAAAGCAGTACTGTTAGTTTAGGAAAAGGATTCTTATGTCCCTATAAATACTTTTTTATATGTTTTATTTTTCAGAGAGAACAACGAATAGACTTAATTTTAGTAGAAAAACATTATAGTAAGCAATTTCACATCATTGAAAGAGAGAATTGAGTTGGTTCAACCTTGTGTTCAACCTTTTCTTGAATTCATCTTGTTCTTGCTACTTGTTATTCAAGATTCCATGGATTAATAAAAGGAATTTTTTTTCTCAATAATCTTTGTAAGTATTGTTTTATGTCTTCAATAATGAACACAAATCACAACCTTGCAACTATGAGAGGCTAAAACCTCCATAGCTAGGGTCGTGGGAACCATGGTGGATTAGGGTTGCACAAAGTTAGTCTAAAACCAATACTAATTACTTATATTGTAGTCTCTTCATCATTAATGATTCTTAGTGGTGCGCAACGTTAGGAAGTGCCTGAATTCTTTACTTGCTTTGGTCGAAGAGGTAGAGATTAGGAAAAGAGAATTACAACATAGCCTTGATCTTGATGATCATTATATTAATTTGAGCTATGGTCGCAAGATAGTTATATCTGAAACTTAGTGATAATGGTTATTTTGCAAAACTCATGAGACTTGGTCGAGTAATTGAGGATAGTCATTCAATAGGAATTGGCCGATCGTTTGAATGAACCTCAGTTATCAGTTCTGTAAGTAAGTATTGGTAAAGCTCACGAGTGTATACCCAATGCTGTTATGAACCCATGGGGAACACAAACCCTAGTTATCCTTTAATTATTGATTAACAAATATAATTTGACTGCTGTTTATTTCTATTATTGATTTTTATTAGAATTCCCCCATTGTGAAGTAATTACCATACAAGTTCATCTACCAGCTGTAATCTAGATCTTCCATATTCCCTGTGGGATCGACCCCAACCTCTAGTTGGGTTCTTTATTGACAACGTCCACTTCATACTTCAGTTGGAAGTGTGGTTTGAGCGTTATCAAGTCCTCACTAAATCCATAGTTTTAATTGGGAGGAAATGTGCTAACTTAGTCATCTGGTCCACTGCTACCCAGATGGAATCATGTTGCCATCGAGTTTGAGTAGACCCGTAATAAAGTCCATATTTGTTTCTTCTCACTTCCACGTAGGCATGCTGATATCTTGGGTCATACCTACCGGTCTTTGATGCTCTACCTTGACTTGTTGGCAGTTCGGGCACTTGGCTACAAATTCGGCGATGTCTCTCTTCATGTGTCTCCACCAGTAAATATCCCGCAAATCGCGGTACATTTTAGCAGCACCAGGGTGGATGGAGTATCTCGAATTGTGTGCTTCATCCAATATCTGCTATCTCAAGTCACCGACGTCTGATATGCATAATATGCCCTATTAATGGAACACACCATCTCCCCCTTTGGAGAAAGCCTTAACCTCCTTTCTGAGAACCGCTTCCTTGAGTAGAATGGGATCTTCATCCTGTTTGGACTTAATTTCAACAATCAAAGAGGATTCTGACCCATTTTTCATCACCACTCCACCCTCAGCTGAGTCAACCAACCGCACCCCTAACCGAGCTAGTTTGTGAATATCCTTCGCCAACTCCTTTTGCCTTCCTCAATATGAGCCACGCTACCCATAAGCACTCTGGTTAGGGCATCAGCCACCACATTGGCTTTGCCTGAGTGATATAGCACGCTCATGTCATAATCCTTTAAGAGCTCTAACCACCTCCTCTGGCGAAGATTCAGGTCCTTCTGACTGAATACATACTGAAGGCTCTTGAGATTGGTGAAGACATCAACGTGAGCCCCATATAGGTAATGTCTCCATATATTTAATGCAAACACTAGACCTTCTAACTCTAAGTCATGAGTTCGATAATTTTTCCCATGAACCTTGAGCTTTCTGGAGGCATAGACTATCACTTTGCCCCGCTGCATTAGACTGCAACCGAGTCCAACTCTGGAAGCATCGCAACATACTACAAATCCATCCGATCCTTTTGGTAAAGTCAACACTGGAGCAGTAGTGAATTGAGTTTTTAACTCCTGGAAGCTCTTCTCACCCGCATCTGACCACTGGAATTTCACCTTTTTCTGAGTCAGCCTAGTCAGTGGAGATTCTATAGAAGAAAAGCCTTCTATAAAGCGCCGTTAATAACTGGCCAAACCCAAGAAACTCTGATTTCGGTTAGGGAGGTGGGTTTGGGCCAGTCTTTCAATGCTTCTATCTTTTGAGGATCAACCTGAATACCTTTACCCGAGACCACATGACTTAGGAAAGTTACATACTTCAACCAAAATTCACCCTTGCTAAACTTGGAGAACAGCTGACGATCTCTGAGCATCTGAAGCACTATCCTAAAGGAATTAGCATGCTCTTCATCATTTCTAGAGTATACCCAAATGTCGTCGATATATACGATGACGAACATATCCAGATACTGCTTGAAGACTCTGTTCATCAGGTCCATAAAGGCTGCAGGGGCATTTGTTAGTCCGAAGGACATAACCATAAACTCCAAGTGACCATACTGAGTCCTGAAAGCTATTTTCGGTATGTCACACTCTATGACTCTTAGCTGATGATACCCCGGCCTAAGATTTATTTTGGAGAAACAGCTGGCTCCCTAAAGTTGGTCGAATAGGTCATCAATTCGAGGCAGGGGATACCTGTTCTTTACCGTGACCTTGTTCGACTGACGGTGATCGATGCACATTCTGAGGGAACCGTCTTTATTTCGCACGAATAGCACTGGAGTACCCAGGGAGAGATGTTGGGTCTGATAAAACCCTTATCAAGAAGATCCTTTAGCTTCTCCTTCAACTCCTTAAGTTCAGTTAGATCCATTCTATAAGGATGGATGGAGATGGGATAAGTATTTGGAATAAGGTCTACGCCGAAGTCAATTTTCCATTCAGGAGGAACATCGGGAAGATCTTTGGGGAACACATTTGGGATTCTCTGACAACAGAAACAAACAAGATAGTTGGGGTCTTAGAATCATAATCCTTGACCCAAAAAAGATGATAAATATATCCCTTAGAAATAAGCTTCCAGCCTTAAGGTAGGAAATAAACCTACCCTTCGGTGCTGAACTACTGCCCGACCATTCTAGAGCTGGCTCATTAGGGAACTGGAACCTGATGACCCTAGTTCTGTAGTCGACTGAGGCATAACTTGAGTGTAACCAATCCATGCCAAGAATGAGGTTGATTTAGACCATTTCTAACTCTACAAGGTCATCTGGAATAACTTTATTGTAGACTGAGATAAGATAGTTTCTATACACCCGGCTGGCTCTAACTTACTCACCAACTAGGGGGGAGACTGAGAAGGGTTCTGATAGGACTTCTGGACTGATATTGAGTTGAATTACTACGTAAGGAGTCACAAATGATAGAGTGACTCCCGGATCAAGCAACGCATATACATCTAGATGGAAAAGACGTAACATACACGTGACCACATCTGGTGAGTTCTCCTGATCCTGATGAGATAATAATGCGTAAAAATGGTTTTGGTGTTGAACTCCCTCCATAACTGATGTATAAGCCTGTTGAGTCAGTCGGCCTGCTGGAGCTGCTGAGATAGTGGATTGTCATTTCCTCCGTCCTGCTGGTGGGCGTTCCCTAAGCCGATGCCTAAGTTTTCCATAACCAAAACAACCCTCTCGACCCTGAAGACACTCTCTTGGGTGATTCTTGCCGCACTTGGGGAAAGCTGGATATATGATCACAACATTGTAGCTCTGAGATTGAGAGCCAGATACTCCACCCCTCCGGTCCTAGCAGGACCAAAAGGTAGGGGCTTTGGCTTAGTTGGGCGTTGGAGCCCTCTTCTGCTGCTACTGCTGTGGGCAGTTGCTACCGACAAACCTCTGATGGCCATGATCTAACTGGCCAGTACTTGCTTGCTTATTCTTTCTCTTCATGTCCCTCAATTTTTCGGCCTCAATCTACTGCGCATAGACGATCAGACCTGATAGGTCGATATCTTTGATCAGCATCGTTGTTCAACACTATTTGAGGACCAGGTTTGACACCCCATTTACGAATTTCATCATGCAATACCTTGGCTCAGTCACCATCTCTGGAGCGTATTTGGACAACCTGCTGAATTCCAGAGCATACTCTTCTATGGTCATGTTTCCCTGTATCAGGTTCATGAACTCAGCTACCTTGGCCTCCCTGAGCTCTCGAGGGAAAAATTTATCTAGGAAGGTTGTGTTGAACTCCTCCCACTCCACCGGTCCTGCTCCCGCTGGGCGCCCCTCTTTCCACTGCTCATACCAGACCTAGGCTACCCATTTTAGCTGGTAGGCATCCAAGTCAGTACTCTAAGAGGAGCTGACACCCATTATGCGGGTAATCTTCTTAATCTCGTCTACGAACTCATGGGGGTCCTCCCCCACCTTGGATCCCTAAAAGGATGGAGGGTTCATTCGGGTGAAATTCCGCACCCTAGCAGCTGCTGCGGACCTGTTTGTGTTCACCAGCACCACCTGCATGTTCACGTGGTTGGTCACGACTTGGGGGAGCAGCTGAATGTCTGCCCTAAATTTTTCGTAGATACCGAGTCATCCTGAGGTGCTGCCGGGGATGGTGGGGCAGTCCGTTGGGCATTTTCAGCCCTCCTTCCATTACCACGTCGTGCATGCATAATTTACTGAAATGAAGCAAAGCACGAGTTAGGAGAATGATTCTGGAACAAAATTTCAACGCATAATAAGGAGTATGAAATAAAGGGAAATTTCCTAATGACATCACGTAGCCTCTCCGTCATAAGTGTTGTGCGCTTCACACCCATGAAGAGGACTCTAATCGATCCAGCTTTCAGACATCTGAGGATACTCTGAACCTGGCTCAGATACCAAGTTTGTCACGCCCCGAGACACCCTAGATGGGACACGGTACTTGAAGCCACAAGTGACCCCAATTCCACCCCTGGTATACATAAACTGGCATTCTAAATAACATAAAATACATACAGCGGATGTTTAAAGCAAAAATAAAAATACTTCAACAAGGTTACATAGTTAATAAAATCAATTTGAGTTTGAAAATAACTTTACGTTTGTAAGCCACTAAGACAAATGAGCTGCTGGGACAAACCCTATCCTAACTCCAAATCTAAATTTAAAAAAGGATGAAAGTATAGCTAAAACAAATAATATCCATCCTCGAAGGATAAGGACTCACCAACTGGGACAGCTGAGATCTTCGGTGCGCGGTTGGATAACGGGGCTGAGACTGTGATCTACAACTGTATCATAAAATGATATAGCATAAAAGTATGGATCAGTATTTTGAATGTACTGAGTAAGTGAGAGGAACATGACACAATACCATAAATAAAAAGGAAATGTTGAACTGAAAATACATGCGATGACCAAATAAAACTACTAAACTGAATAACTGAAATAACTGAGGTGGTCTGATAGACCCTGTCAAATGGTCAAAGCATGTTCTAAGTCTGGAACACTGATCTGAGCTGAACTAAACTGAAATTATACTGAACTAACTAGTGGGAGGGTCTATAACCGACATGTAACCACGTGAGCTAGACATGGAGTCCGATGTATACACCCCACCGGTAGGACCCAATATATCTTGCCAGGTATAAAGGCATGAACTAGGTGATCACAAAAGTCTGGGGCCAATCAGACCAATAAATACTAAAACCTATGCTGGCAACGTAGTTTGAGAACCTAGGTGCGCTGGAACCCCTGTTCGCTCGGTGCTAAGTCCTACTCCCACTGGATAATCCTAACTAAATACTAAGTTGTTAGCTCAAAACTGGGGCCCAAGACTAGTCAGTGATACATACCTGAAAGTACCCTAAGAGTCTTATCGAATCGGATTTTGAAATTGGGTTCCAGACTGGTCAGAGCTGCTTATCTAGAAGCGTCGTAACCATCTAAGAACAAACTGTAATATGAACTGAGGTCCTAAGGATAGTCAGATCTATATATATTTAAAGTGTCATGACCGCCTAGTGGACCAATAAACTAAATTCTAAATCTGATTTTCATAATTGGGAGGCAATATTGACTCCTCAGAAAATTTTGTAGTAAAACTAATCAGCTGACATTTCTAACTGACGCTGAGTATTTTCATATTTTTACTAAATCTAGACAACCATGTATTTGTCTAAGAATTTAGCATTTAAAATAATATGTGAATTCACCACATTGGTATAATCAAGAAAAGTTCAAGGATTAACATTTAAGAAAAAAATTCTAGTCTGTTCTACCCTCAAGAACTAGGGTTAAACTCAATACACAGGGATAAGCATCAATATTATCACTAACTGGTGGGAAAATACCCATAATTAAGATAACGATATAATTTACAAGGATTAAATGAAACATTATCAAGAATTTCTTAACATTCAAAAATCTCCAGAGCTAGAATTCACTTTTGTGGAAATATCATCAATTTAATCATGAGCTGATGGAAATCATGTCTAAAATAATCATGGATATCATTCTATGTGAATTCAAAGAAAATTAACATTCATTATCTTCACATTCGAAAACTCAGGTCTAGGATTTTATATAAAACTAGAGAAGGGTTTTTGGGGACAAAAGAGAAAAACTATTCCCTTGTTAAATTCCTACATACCTGACTAAAATTCCCTAGAGAAGGAAGCTTGAATTGCTGCGATGGATGAGGAACCCTAGACCTTTCTTGAGAGCTCTTGAGTGAGAACTTGTGTAACTTTTTCTGAAATTTGGGTGGGAATGAGGGGAAAACCGTTTAACCCCTCTAAATTCCCTTTACAATAACCCAAAACGACTTAGTTTAGGATCTAGGAGGTTAGGAAATTAGCGAAACACCCATAGGAAAATCGTAGGAAATAACTACTAGGTGGTTCCAACGAGGTACCTAATGACTCGTTACATTAGGCCATGACTTGTGGCATGATTCATGAAGTACACTACTTATCTGATCACCTAGGCTCGTCATGGGCAACCTCATGACTCGTTACTGGTGACCACGACTCGTGGTCACCACCCGTTATGTACACTGCCTCCATTCCAATTATTTTCTCAATTAGCTTATCATGATCCTCCCCATGAATCCTGGGGCTGACCACGACTCGTGGGGTCTCCCGTCAAGTACACTGCCTCCCTCTTTTTTCATTTCTTACTCACCCACCCCATGACTATCATAACAACTTGTGGGGCCTAACCACAATTCATTGTCATGCCTGTGGGGACCCTTTTCCTCCAACTTCCAAACTCCTCACCTAGCCTCCCTACGAGTCACATCACGACTCGTGGGCTGCACCAACGGGTCATCTCACAACTCGTTTTGTGCCTGGTGCCAGTTTTGAGTTTTTTTCTCCGTTTCAACTCTCGGTTCTGATCTTTGGGCTTCTGGTGTATGACAGTTCAGCTGATAGTAATCAATGCATATTCAGAGTGTACCGTCTTTCTTTCGCATGAATAGTACTAAGGCACCCCAGGGAGAGATGTTGGGTCTGATAAAACCTTTGACAAGAAGGTCTTTTAGTTGCTCCTTCAACTCCTTAAGCTTAGCTCGAGCCATTTTGTAAAGATGGATGGAGATGGGCTGAGTATCTGGGAGAAGGTCTATAACGAAGTCTATTTCCTGCTCAGGAGGAACTCGGGGAAGATCTTCAGGAAACACATCAGGGTACTCACTGACAACTCGGACTAACTTGATAGTTAGGGTCTCAGAGCTAGAAACTTTGACTTGAAATAGATGATAAATACACCCCTTGGAAATAATCTTTCTGGTCTTAATCAAGGAAATAAATCAACCCTTAGGCGCTGAACTATTGCCCGTCCACTCTAAAGCTGGCTCATTAGGGAACTGAAGCCTAACAACCCTAATTTTGCAGTCGACTGAGGCATAATTGCAATGTAACCAATCCATGCCAAGAGTGAGGTCAAAGTCGACCATATATAACTCTACAAGATCAACTGGAATGACTTTATTTAAGATTGAGACTGGGCAATTTCTATACACCCGGCTAGCTCTAACTGACTCGCCAACTGGGGTGGAGATTGAGAATGGTTCTGAGAGGACCTCCGAAATGATATCGAACTGGACTACTAAAGAGGGAATCACAAATGAAAGGGTGGCTCGTATATCTAGTAGGGCATATACATCTATGTGAAAAAGGCGTAACATACCAGTAACCACATTAGGTGAGCTCTCCTGATCCTGATGAGAGGACAAAGAATAAAAATGATTTTGGCATGGGCCACTATCCGTACTTGAGGTGTAGGTCTGCTAAGTTGTTTGGCCTGCTAGAGCTGCAGAAGTAATGGATTTTGATCTCCTATGTCCTGCTGACGGACATTCATTAAGTTGATGACCAAGCTGTCTACAACCAAAACAACCCTCTCAACCCTAAAGGCATTATGTTGGATAGTTCTTGCCATAATTAGGACAAGCTGGGTAGCTGTAGAAGTTTCTAGCACTATAAATCTGATTGTGAGCCAAATGCTCCAACTCTCCGATCCTTGAGGGATTAGAAAGTCGAGGCACTAACTAAAGTGAGTGTTGGAGCCCTCTGCTACTGCTGTGGGCGGCTACTACCTCCAGATCTATGATGGCCATAATCTGACTGGCCAGTTCTTTCTTGTTTGCTCTCCCGCTCCAAGTCTTTTAATTTTTCTACCTTAATTTGCTGAGCATGAACTATGAGGCTGGAGACTCCTCGAGGACCAAGGTCGATACTCCATTAAAAAACATCATCATACAATCCCCTGGCTCGGCTACCATCTCTACAGCATATTTAGACAACCTGGTGTACTCTAGTCCATACTCTTCCACCGTCCGATTTCCTTGTTTCGGATTCATGAATTCCGCCACTTTTGCCTCCCTGAGCTCTCGAGGGAAGAATATATCTAGGAAGGTTGTAGTATACTCCTCCCATTCCACCGGTATTGCTCCCGCTGGTCTCCCCTCCTTCCACTGCTCGTATCAAATCTGGGCTACCCCTTTCAGCTGGTAGGCAGCTAGGTCGGCACTCTTCGAGGAGTTGACACCTATAATCCGAGTGATCTTTCTAATATCATCCACGAACTCCTGTGGGTCCTCTCCCACCTCAGATCCATGGAAAACTGTAGGGTTCATCCGAGTGAAGTCCCGAACTCGAGCAGTTGCTGTAGACCCATTATTGTTGAATGGAACCACCTACTGGTTCACCTGATTAGTAACTGTCTGTGCAAGTAGTTGGATAGCTGCCCTAAACTCTATGGTAGACATTGAGTCATCCTGAGGGGCTTCTGGAGCTGGTGGGGCAGGTCGATGAGCATTACCGACACTTCTTTCGTTACCATATCGTGGAGGCATGATTTCACTAAAACAAAATAAAGCACTAGTTAGGAGAGCATTTCTGGAACTGAATTTCAGCGCACGAGAAAGAGTATGAACAAAAGGGGGTTTTCCTAGTAATGTCTCGTAGCCTTCCCATCATAAGTGTGGTGCGCTTCACACCCATGGAAAGGACTCTACTCAAAGAGGCTTTTAGACATCCTCGGAAACTCTAAAACTAATGCTCTGATATCAAGTTTGTCACGCCCCGAGTCTATACCCTGGATGAAACACAGTACTTGGAGTCAAAAGTAACCCCAAGTTAACCTATGGTCAATCATAACACTAGCATTCTAAGTAAATACATAGCGGAAGCTTTGAAATAATAACATAAAACCCTTTATGAAAGAGAACCAAATCATAAGTTTTATACAACTGAAAGCAAAACTGAAAATATGAAAGCTTTGTCTGTGTTTGAAAACCATCTATCTAATGAGTTACTGGGACAGGTTCCCAGCTAACTCTAAATCTAACTGAAGAAATATAACTGAAAAGTACTAAGCCTCATCCTCGAAAGATGAGGACTCACCAATAATACAGCTGGAACTTCTGAAAGTGATCTATTAACGGGGCTAAGACTGAGATCTTGCAGCTGTATCATAAAATGATACAACATGAATGGTATGCGTCAGTACTTTGAATGTACATAAGTAAGTAGGAGAAACCATAGACAAGGAGTAAAATAACTAAACTGGAAGGACATGCAATTACAAACTGAAAATACTGAAACTGAATAACTATGATATATTGAGAAAATCAAAATGACCTTGTCTGATGGCCAAAGAAATTCCCTAAATTTGAGATACTAATTTAAATACTGTACTAAACTGATCTTAACTGACTAATCTGAGATTGAACTGAGCTTACTAGTGGGAGAGTCTCTAACCAAGATATAACCACGTGAGCTAGACGTGGAGTCTGATGTATATACCCCATTGGTAGGACCCAATATACCTTTCCAGGGTATAAAGTCATGAACTGAGTGATCACAAGTCTGGGGACATGAGGACAATAAAATAAATCCTACGGTGGCGGCGTAGTTTTGGGAACCTGGGTACGCTGGAACCCCAGTCCGCTTGGTGTAAAGTCATACTCGCACTGATATTCCTAGACAGACTACTAAGCTGATAGCTCGAAACTGGGGCCCAAGACTAAGTCAAGAATGCCTATCTGGAAGTACCATGAGAGTCTTATCGGACCGAATTCTAAGACTGGTTAGAGCTGCTTATCTAGAAGCTTCATAACCGTCTAAAGAACAAACTATAATCTGAAGCTGGGGTCTTAAGAATGGTCAGAGCTGCTTATATGAAAGTTTCATGACCACCTAAAGAACCACTAAAAACTAATACTGAGTCTAATACTGATAACTGGGAGGTATCACGGACACCTCAAGGATTAACTATAGTCAAACTGATCACCTGACATTTTTCTAAACAACATTGAGGTTGCTAAAAATCTGACTAAGACTAGACTGACATGATTCTGACTGTGATTTGAACATAAATTAAATACATGTGCATCCCAAAACTGATGGAACCACGCTATAGGGAAAACTAGCTCAACCCACAAGTTTCTAATATCTACTGAGCTGTAACTAGGGCTGAATTATGCTACTAGATACAATCATTTAAAATTTATAGAAATAGGGAATAAATAATAAATCTAAATCATGAGAAATATTCCGTTTGAATCCATAAAGAAATCTGTCTAAAAACTTTTCACATTTCGAAACTACAGGGCTATAACTGATAGATAAGATAGAGGAGATTTTTGCGGACACAAGGGAAGAACTATTCCCTTGTTGAATTCCCACATACCTGGTGATGGAAATCCTTGAGAGAATCTCTTGAAAATCTGAAGAGAGTTTGATTTCCCTAGCTTCTGCCCTGAGTCTTTCTGACAGAGATAGTATGTTCTAAATTTTTTAGGGGATGCATGAAATGAAATAAACCATCGGTTACCCCCTCTAAAACCTCTAACTAAACCCCAAATGACGTAGTTTAGAGTCTAATAGGTTATAAAAATACGTAAAACTCCCTAGGAAATTTGTAGGAAAAAGGACCCTGTCAGTCCCCATGAGTCGTGAGGTCGAGGACGACTCATGGTGACCAGTTGTGATATGCACTGGAAAATTTCTACGAATTCTCCAACCTGGCAATGACACTGCATGAGTCGTCAGGAGACAACGACTCGTGAAGTCTCCCATTGCCACTGAACAAGAATTCCCCCTTCAGGGGTCACCATGGGCTACTTAACGACTCGTTATCATTGACCACGACTCTTGGTCACCTCCCGTAGTCATAACTGCCGAAAAATCACTTGGGGGTCACCATAGGAAACACCACAACTCGTGGTGAGGACTCGTTAAGTGCACTTCCCGAATTTCTCTAACCTTCAACCAACTCTTGACCACGACTCTCAAAACAACTCGTGGTCACACCCATGGTCACACCCGTGGTCACTCAATTTCCCAATTTTTCAACCAAGTCCGGACCTTCCCCACGATTCACTTCACGACTTGTGTCCTACCCTACAAGTCACAAAATGACTCGTTCTGTGACCTAGAACAGAAAGTCCTATTTTCTCTATTTCAACTCCTAGGTCTGAACTTAGGATTTCCGGGGCACTACACCCCACCAATAGTGCTTCTTCAAGTCACTGTAAAATTTGGTAACTCCAAGATGAATGGAGTACCTCAAGTTCTGAGCTTCTGCTAGGAGAGTCTAAATTATCTCACACACTCAGGAGAACACACACGTATCATTTTATTCTGAGAATCTTTTCACCATCTAGCACTTCTTCTTTACCTTCTCCCTACAGAATGTTATCGCTGATCTTACCCATCTTCTCATCCTCAAACTACCTTGCTTTGATTTTATCCAACAAGGATGATTTAGTCTCCACGCTAGCTAATATCCCACCTGTTTCTGTCAAAGATAGCCTCACCAAACTATTTGTGTAATACCCCGAAAGTGTCTACGATTGGACTCAAGATTTGAAATGGGAACAACAAAAAAATCTGCAATTTCGACTCAAGAAGACTGATGGTACAACGTTTAGGAAGGACCTACGACCCGTAGGACCCAATCATGGTTGGCATCTATATGGAAAAGTTGGTAACAACGGGCCTTGTAATGACCCATATGTCGAAGGTATGACTCATAGACAGGGGTTGTGGTTGGGATTTGGAATGGTCGAAGAAGGAAGGTACAAATTGTGGTATGGCTCGTGGCAAGGAACCATGGATTGTTACTTCCACCCATAGGATGGAGCAGAGTATTTTCCCAGTTGTAGCAGCGGTAGGATTCAACGATCCATTTATAGAAGGTACAAGTAGTTGTATGACTTGTGGGAACTTTAGTACTCGAGAATCATCAGGGGCTTCAATGGGAGGAAACCATGACCTATAGGGTCGAGGTACGATCTGTAGGACGAGTCGTGGCACCTGGCAGTGCATAATTTTCCTTCATTTTACTTAGGGCATTTCATAATTTCTAAGTTCCTAAGACCAAAACTACGTCGTTTTAAGCTCAGTTAAGAGAGTTTTAAGAAAGTTTAATCTATTCTAACCTATTCCCTCCCTATGCATGCAAGAGTAGAGGTTCCTCTTTTAATATCAAGCCTAGAACTCTTTAATTCCTTTGGGCTTTCAAGGAAGAGTGTAAGACCAGATTACCCAAGTATGCAGGAAAAGACCAGATTACCCAAGTATGTAGGATTGTGAATGAGAGTTCCTTTTCACTCACATACCCTAATTCCTCCATGTTCATGAATTCAAATATTAAACTCAATTTGATGATCTTATGAGGTTTTAACCCAAATCCATGGAATTCTCTTTGATTTGATTATGGGTCAATTCCCTTTATGTTCTAAATGATGTTTTAAGACCTATGGTAAGATTTTATATCTAATTTAATCATTTATTTCATGGTTTCAAATCTTAATCAATTTATGCCCCATTATGCAAAGTTTCCTGAAAAGTCAAGTTTATGATTCTATTATGATTTTGACCTTCCTAAGCCCTAAATTATGATTTATGATTTATGATATGATTTCTCTTATAGTACTCTTCATGAACTTATGAATTTCAAAGTATAGAGAATTTTCTCAAGCCTGCATGTTCTTCATGATTTATGAATTTATGATTTTGGCTGACTCATGGGCCCTACTTCATGGCTAATCATGTATTTTAAGTATGACCAAATATGTTATGATTTATGTAGCCATGAACTTCATGAATGATTTTATGACTATTATACGAGCCCTCATGTGCATGTTTCTGGGAGTAGTGTATAGCATCGAGTAGGCCCGATGTTCAAGTAAACCCCGTGGTCCCAGAATTACGTGCCACCATAGGTATATGCATTCATGGACCCTTTGTGATATCACTCTATGCATGTACCTTGCCTGGCAAGCCTGGGACGGCTCTATCCACTTGAGCGAGATAGCTGGGGCATCATGTAAGCTCTATCATGATGGTGTCGGTTAAGACGAGTTCTCCCATTGTTCCTCATGATTTATGCAATTTTATGTTTACATTACGTTGGCTCAAGTTATGTCCTTACAAGGTTTCTCTTATGATTATGATTATGTTTAGATTTTGAATGGTTCGATAACCTTGAGCCCTCATGTTTATATTATGATATTCATCTCATGTTTTAAATTGTCCTACTCTTATGAACTCTTATGTATTTAAATTGACCTTTTTTAATTACCTTGAATACTCGGTATATTCAAAGTACTGACCACATACTCTATGCTATATCGTTTGATGATACAGGTCCAAGAGATCAGATTCAGCCGCGTCACTAGTTTTGCTTCCGTACCAGTCTAGTTAGCCAATGTTGGTGAGTCCTCATCTTCTGAGGACATTCAGTTTAGTTTTTGTTTTTTTATTTTAAGCTTCAGACTGTCGATGGTCTAGTTGAGGTCTTGTCGCATCAACTCGTCATGTATGTAGAGGCTTATCCGACATAGTTATGTTTTAAGTATAATTTAGTGTTATGTAACCCGTTGTTCGGATGTTTTATGTACACAGTCTTCCGCTATCTCAGATGTTAGTTTTCCGCAAATTATTTATGTTGAATTTTAGTTGTCATGTTCATGCCATGGGTCCACTTGGAGCCTCTCGGGGTTTTTTGTCTCGTTTCTCGATCGGGGCCCTAGCTCGAGTCGTGACAAACTTGGTATCAGACCAAAGGTTTAGAGTGTCCTAGGATATCTGAAAGTTGCATTGAGTAGAGTCTTTTCATGGATGTTAAGCGCGCCACACTTATAAAAAAGAGGATATGAAAAGCTTTCAGAAATTTCCCTTCTTTCATGATCTATATCATGCGATGAAATGCCTCTCCATTCCTCTAACTCTATATTTACGCATTCATAGAATCATGCCTCATGCTGAGTAAATGAAAGAAGAAACGGAAATGAAAATGGCCATGGTGATGGCAATGGAGGTGGGCATCAACAAGCCCCACTAGCACCCAAAGACCATTTGCCCCAGCCGGTTGCCCATGCTGAGTTTAGAGCATCCATCTAGATGTTCGCAAAGTCATTGACCGCCCAGGTCAACCAGCAGGCGGTGGCCCATGTTTTCCAGAATAGGAATGCGGCAGCGGCGAGAGTCAAGGATTTCCTCAGGATTGATACCCCTGAGTTTCTTGGGACAAGAGTGGACGAGGATTCACACGAGTTTATTGATGAGATCAAGATGATTATCCAGATTATGGGGGTGATGGGGTGTAGTGTGCAAATATAGCCTCTTATTAGTTGAAAGGGCTTGCTCATATCTGGTTAAGACAATGAATGGATAGCAAGACATTTGGAGTGGTCTCATTATTTGGGATGACTTTCTCACCATATTCTTGGATCGGTTCTTTCCCCGAGAGGTAAGGGAAATCAAGGCAGTTGAGTTTGTGAACCTAAGGCAGAACAATATGACAGTCCAGGAGTATGATTTAGAGTTAACCCGCTTGTCCAAATATGCACCAGAGATGGTGGCTTATCAAAGGGCTCGAGTTAGCAGGTTCGTACATAGGATAGTGGACTACACTGTCATGGATTGTAGGACCTCTATGCTCCACTAGGACATCGACTTCTCCCAATTTGTTTTGTATGCCCAGAAGATGGAGGCACCACATTCGAGGGAGAGAGAGGCCAAGAGGGCCAGGACAGATAGTTTTGGGTTCTCCCAGCAGAGGACCGCAGGTGGACATCATCAACAGTCCTACTAGAGGTCATTAGCCCCAGCGCCACCATCGGTAATTGCTCCATCTAGATCTCTATGTGACCATAGGAGCAGAGCATCAAGTTTGAGTGGACAAAGAAGCATACACGTAGAGCGTACCTTTCCTATCTGCGGAAAGTATGGAAAGAACCACGTAGGTGAGTGTATGATCGGATGAGATATTTTCTTCTGGTGTGGGAGATCCGGGTATATGCACCGGGAGTGTCCATTGGCTAGGTATGGTGATGGTAGGGGTAGTACTCAGGCTACTAGTTCAATAGAAGAACCAACACGCCTAGCTCAGTATGGTGCATCCACCAGTGCAGGTGGTGGTCAGTAAAAAAATAGGTTTTATTCCCTCGCATTGCGTCAGGAGCAGGAGGTCTCCCCAGATGTAGTCACTGATATGTTACGAGTATTCCACCTTGATGTATATGCATTGTTAGATCTAGGGGCTACATTATCTTTTCTGATGCCCTATGTTGCTAGTGGTTTCGAAGTCAGTCTCGAAATCCCATTAGAACCCCTCTCAGTCTCTACTCCAGTTGATTATTCAGTTATAGCTCGACGGGTATATAAGAATTTCCCTGTCACAGTCCTTCAGAAAGTCACCTCACCAGATTTAGTAGAGCTAGCCATGATAGATTTTGATGTTATGTTTGGCATGGATTGGCTACATGCATGTTATGCCTTAGTAAATTGTAGAACCCGTGCGGTAGAGTTTCGGTTTTTGGGTGAGCCATTCCTAGAGTAGAAGGGTAGTTCACCTGTGCTTGCAGGTCACTTCATTTCCTACCTTAAGGCCACGAAGATGATCTCCAAGGGTTGCATGTACCATCTAGTTCAGGTTAAGGATGCTACATCAAAGACCCCGACTATCTAGTCAGTTCCTATTGTGCGTGAGTATCTAGAAGTGTTTTCAGATGATCTACCAGGAATCCCTCCTAAGAGGGAGATTGACTTTTGTATTGGCCTTCTTCCCGATATGTAGCCTATATGTATTCCTCTATACATAATGGCTCCAGCTGAGCTAAAGGAGTTAAAGGAGTAGTTGAAGGACCTCTTGGATAAGGGTTTCATTAGACCTAGCAAGTCCCTATTGGGTGCATGTTGTGACTGCGCCCAAGCGCACACGCAAGCGTACGTGGTCTTACAAGTAATACAGTGGCTCTTTGTAAAAGCCGGATGTCGAACCCACAGGGACTGGACCAATTCAGCTAATTATCAAGTTCAAGTGTGATATTAACTTTCACAAGTGTTGATTATAAAAATTTTCGATAAATTCTATTTAAATCTAGGGGTGGTCACAGAAATACTCTGAACAATATAAGAAGCAATTAGAGCCAAGGCCGGATAATCATGCAATGCTACCCTTTGTAATGGTTCAAGTATGAACCTATCAATTGTTGTCTCATATAGTTGAAAATGTGATGTTCATGGTCTCTCGAGCCTCTAAACACGAAAAACTAGCCTAACAACAACATCGTTGAGCGGGGATGTGACATTCTAGTTCGTGGGCAATTCAACTACATGGATGTGGTTTACGGGGTTTATGCTCTTTATTATGGACTTTCGTACCTCTAATCATTTACTCATCTTAGCTTCACAACTACTTCTACGAGTGGTGGAGTGACAATTCTAAGCCGGTGTCTTGCTATCATCCCGTTTAATCAACCAGGCAAGGAAAATTAGGTATAATTTCTATCCTAACTGCGAATCATATCGGAAGATAAGAACTTGCTCCCTACATTATCTATTTCTTGCCTAGGGTTGCTCTTTCGAGCTTTTGCCTAGCTTAACGCATTTGTTTTCATGGTGATCAAGCGTAAAAACAACCATAATGTAGAATGTAAGAGAAAACAATAATTAACAACTAAAACCAAAATAAATTCAAGCAATTACAATCACACCACGTAGCCTCAACCGTAAAGGAAGGGTTTTAGCCACTCATGTTCATACAAATACTTAGAAACATAAGTAAAGTGATGTAATTACAAGAATAGATAAAAGAGAAGGTAAATTTGGGGAACCCTAGGTAAGTTGTTCACTTCTCCCTCCGCTCCGTTACGGTTTTCAAAAAATATTTCGTGACTAAATGATTTTAGAAGCTAAGGGTCCTATTTATAGTAAATAGGGAATGTATAATTTTTTCCCGTCATGGAATGGCTCCGTGGCACGGAGGTTGTCGCGCCAATTTACCTCCATGAAATGGAGATATCGAGACAACACACTGGAAATCACCTAAAAATTGAGCCTCGACAGAAGCTTGTCGCGATAGCAGCGTGGCACGCTGCTTGTGCAGCGCGATGGCTGGCGACAGCCCCTATCGGG
>JACEIK010005073.1:21279-31309 GCA_018107945.1 Datura stramonium | reverse complement strand
AAAAAAATTTCCAATATGTATCAAGCACTACATTCACCAAAATCATTAAGCACAAAAATTTTGAAATTTCCCTCACCCCACACTTGAATCATGCTATGTCACCAAAGCATCTAATTAAATTCAACAGGGTGAGAAATACTCCCTGGGCCTCTATGACTAGCTAACAACATGTTCATCTTCATTTTTGCATACGTGGGTATTCGACCCCACACTTTTCCTCTTCCATGTTTTTTAGCTTCCTCCTCCAAGGGTACTCAGGTTTCCCCTCCATATGTGCTTAAATTTCCACCAAAAACAATACAAGTTGAAAATAAACAAAATCAACACAAACAACAATTACAAATTGTACCTGTGGTAACCTTGGGTTGCCTCCCAAGCAGCGCCTAATTTTACGTCACGGCACGACATGAACTATCCTTTTCCGGACATCCTCATACCTGGGTTCCCTTTCGAGAACCATCTTCTTCTCTTTTGATTTTTAGAGGGAACAGCCTCCACTCCGTCCCTCTCTTCCTTCGACTTTTTCTCACACTGAAGCCCTTCATCTGACTTGAGTTGACATCTAATCATCTCCTTTGACCGTGGACATGTGGAATCCGCCACCCCACATTTATCCTCTGAAAACACACTCACCTTACACAGGTTTCTATAATGTGTGGGTGGGTTAATCTCTTGGTAGACTCGGAAGAGTTCTTCTTCATCCTGGACCCTCATTTTCGGGGTCCCTACTCTCACATCTATAATGGATCCTCCAGTGGCCAAGAATGGCCATCCCAAGATTAAGGGTACTTGATCATCCACATGAAAATCCAATATGATAAAATCAGCGGGTATAATGAACTTACCCACTTTGATGAGAAGGTCCTCTATAATTCCATCCGGTGCCACTCACGACTTATGTGCCGGTTGAAACATCAATCATTTTGGTCTCGATTGACCCAACCCCAAGGTGCTAAATAAAGATAGGGGCATTATATTAATTGCTGCCCCTAGATCACACAAAGCTCTTATCACCTCAGCTTTACCAATTTCTATGGGGAGGGTAAAACTCCTTGGGTCTTTGAGCTTTTTAGGTATCTTGCTCATCACCCTGTGACTGCATTCCTCTGTCAGTGCTACCGTATGGACATCCACCAATCTTACTTTGTTGGCCATCACATCTTTCAAGTATTTAGCATACTTGGGCATTCCCTGCAAAACATCAAGCAAAGGCAAATGTATGTGAAGTTCTTTGAAAATCTCGAAGAACTTTTTGAAGCATTCCTCCTCCTTGCTCTTTCTGAATCTCTGCGGAAATAGTGGTGGTGGTCTATGTGCTGGCTGCAATGATGCTTGTGAATTTTTTTGCACAACACTATGATTCTCTCCCTTGTCAGTGGATGGTCCTTTCCTAACCAACTCCGGCTGCACCTCACTTCTCTTCTCTTTAGGTATCGCATCAGCTAATTGCTTGCCACTCCTCAGACTGGTGGCATTGACCTGGCGGGGTTAGGATCTGTGTCACTGGGTAGTCCTCCCTACGGTCTCATGTGGTGAGCAGCTTCTATTTAACCCATCTGCTTCTCTAGATTGCGGGTGGTCAACTGTTGATTTTTCAAATCCGATGCCATCCTTGCCTGATTCTCTACTAATTGAGTTTGGGTCTCCATGATTTTCTGAAACGTATCCTCAATGTTTCTACTCAACTGGCCATCATTCTGCATGTTCTACTAATACTGCTGTTGCTGAGGTTGCTGGTAACCTTGCCTTTGATTTCCACCCTAAGAAAAATTTGGGTGGCTCTTCCAATTTTTATTGTAATTGTTCCCAAAATTCTTATTGTTCCTTTGAACATTCCCAACAAAATTGACTGATTCCGGATTGGCCCCGCATGATTCTGCATTATGCCCATTATTCCCACAGATTTCACACCAACTCGGAGCTTGCTGAACTGCATTTACCTGACCCTGCTGTTGGTTCATACTTAGTTTATTGAACTGAGTCATAATCTGATGCTGGAATGACGCTAGTTGTGCTGCCAAGGCATTCATACCATCTACCTCTATCATACTTTCTCTCTTTCCTTCCCCTCTTGATGCCTCGTTGTGCCACTCTGGATTTCCCTGAGAAATTCTATTCAACAAAGTGTACAGCTCATCATAAGTCTTCTCTAAGGTTTGCCCACCTGATGCAGAGTCTAGTAAAATTTTTGTCTGTGGGTCTAGACTTTCTACAAAGGTATGGGCCAACACTTCATTGGATTGTTGATAATGGGGACAGTCTCTCAGTAATGACTTGAATCTCTCCCAAGCCAAATACAAGTTCTCATCCGGCCTCTACTTGAAACTCAATATCTCACTTTTAATTTTAGCAGTCTTTCCTGACCGGAAGAATCTTATAAGCAACTTCTTTTCCAAATCATCCCAAGAGGTTATGGAGTTCGGTGGCTCAGACTTCAACCACCTCTTTGGCTCCCCCAACAATGAAAATGGGAAGAGAGTAAGTCGGACATAATCTGTGGACACTCCGGTGGGGACGAATGTGTCACTGATCTCAAGAAAGTTCTGTAAGTGCTGCTGCGGGTCCTCATGTGCCATCCCAGTTAATTTACCACTAGAATGTAACAGCTGCACCATATTATGCTTCAATTCAAAGTTTCCTCCAGGTTCCGGTTTACGGATACTAGAGTTCATATTTGTCGCTAGTGGGATTGCCATTTCGCGAACTGGTCTGGCTGCCATGATCTCAGGTGACAACTTTGCTTGTCCTTTTGGTTGTTTTTGTTGTACCCTCTCTTGAAGTCTCTTTAGCTTTTGCTCTAGAGCTTCCCTCCTGCGTAAATGAATTTGACGCTCTGGTTCAAGCAACAGTTCCACTAGCTTTCTATTCCTTGCAATTTCTGCAAGGACAACCTGTCACCTGCAATATGTCAAACGAAGACCAAGTTTCTCAACACTTAAGGAAATTAAAAATCACACAAAAATAAAAAAATTTACTAAACTTCTCCTGTCCCCAGCAACGGCGCCAAAAACTTGTTGTGACTACGCCCAAGCTCATACGCAAGCGTATGTGGTCTTACAAGTAATATAGTGGACCTTTGTAAGAGCTGGATGTTGAACCCACAGGGACTGGACCAATTCAGCTAATTATCAAGTTCAAGTGTGATATTAACTTTCACAAGTGTTGATTATAAATATTTTTGATAAATTCTATTTAAATCTAGGGGTGGTCACAGAAATACTCTGAAACAATATAAGAAGACACTAGAGCCAAGGTCGGATAATCATGCAATGCTACCCTTTGTAATGGTTCAAGTATGAACCTATCAATTGTTGTCTCGCATAGTTGAAAATGCGATGTTCATGGTCTCTCGAGCCTCTAAACACGACAAACTAGCCTCACAACTACATCATTGAGCGGGGATGTGACATTCTAGTTCGTAGGAAATTCAACTACATGGATGTGGTTTACGGGGTTTATGCTCTTGATTATTGACTTTCGTACGTCTAATCATTTAACTCAGCTTAGCTTCACAACTACTTCTACGAGTAGTGGAGTGACAATTCTAAGCCGGTGTCTTGCTATCATCCCGTTTTATCAACCAAGCAAGGCAAATTAGGTATAATTTCTATCATAACTGCGAATCATATCGAAGATAAGAACTTGCTCCCTACATTCTCTTGTTCTTGCCTAGGGTTTCTCTTTCAAGCTTTATCCTAAGCTTAACGCATTTGTTTTCATGGTGAGCAAGAGTAAAAACAATGATAATGTAGAATGTAAGACAAAACAACAATTAACAACTCAAACCAAAACAAATTCATGCAATTACAATCACATCACGTAGCCTCAACCCTAAAGCAAGGGTTTTAGCCACTCATGTTCGTACAAACACTTACAAACATAAGTAAAATGATGTACTTACAAGAATAGATAAAAGAGAAGGTAAATTTGGTGAACCCTAGGTAAGTTCTTCACTTCTCCCTCTGCCCCGCTATGGTTTTCAGAAAATATTTGTTGACAAAATGATTTTAGAGGGTCCTATTTATAGTAAATAGGGAATGTATAATTTTTTCTCGTCATGGAATGGCTCTGTGGCACGGAGGTGGTCATGCCAATTTACCTCCGTGACATGGAGATATCGCGACAACACATTAGAAATCACCTTAAAATTGAGCCTCGGCAGAAGCTTTCCGCGATGGCAGCGTGGCACGCTTCTTGTGCAGCGTGATGGCTGGCATTACACGGCCCCCGTCACGCAGCTGTGCCTGCCGTGGCATGGTGCTGTCGCGCAGGTGGCCTGTTTTGCATGTTTCCTTTCCGACTTTTGCGTTTTTCTTTCGATTCTATTCTTCCACTTCACCCATCATAAATTAATTCCTCAAATGCATTTTTAACCTACAAAAATAAGGACTAATCATGTTGGTTAGTATATATCAAAATTTACATAAAATCACACGAGAAATTAAATGCATAAATAGACAAACACGACTAAACTAAGTTATAGAATAGCACTTGGGCACACCATTATGCCCAAGATCAGTGCAATAGTTCTCTTTTTCCGGAAGAAGGATGGTTTCCTTCAAATGTGCATTGATTATCGGCAGTTGAACAAGGTCATAATAAAGAATAGGTATGCCCTACCAACAATTGATGACTTGTTTGACTAACTTTAGGGTGCTAAGTGTTTTTTAAAGATAGACCTGAGATAACGATATCATTAGCTTAGGTTTAGAGAGAATGACATCCCAAATACAACTTTCAGGACTTCTTATGGTCACTATGAGTTTGTAGTTATGTCCTTTAGACAAATGAATTCTCCGACAACTTTTATGGATTTGATGAACCGGGGTTCAAGCCATACTTGGACATTTTCGTGGTCGTGTTAATAGATAACATCCTTATATACTCTCGGACTGAGGAGGAGCATGCAACTCATTTGAGAATTATGCTACCGACTCTGAATGATTGCTAGTTATATGTTGAATTCAGCAAGTGTGAGTTTTGGCTAAACTCAGTAGCATTTTTGAGTCATGTGGTGTCAAGTGAGGGGGTACGGGTGTACTCTCAAAATGTAGAAGCTATGAAGAATTGGCCCAGACCAGTTAGTTCTTAAGATATTAGGAGTTTCTTGGGTTTAGCTAGTTACTACAGAAGGTTTGTTGAAGGTTTTTTTATCTATTATGGCACCGTTGACTAAGTTAACCTATAAGAAAGTGAAGTTTCAATGGTTAGAGTTTTGTGAGAAGATCTTCCAAGAGTTAAAGACTCGACTCACCCAGGTATGTAGAATTGTGAATGAGAGTTCCTTTTCACTCTCATGCCCCAATTTTCCTCTATTTTCATGAATTTAAGTATGAAAGTCAATTTGATGATCTTATGAAGTTTTAACCCAAATCCTTGAAATTCTCTTTGATTTGATTATGGGTAAATTCCCTTTTATGTTCTAAATGATATTTTAAGACCTATGGGTAGTAGTTTTATATCTAATTTGATCATTTTTTCATGGTTTCAAATCTTAAGCAATTTATGCCCTATTATGAAAAGTTTCATGAAAAGTCAAGTTTAGGATTCTATTATAATTTTGACCTTCCTAAGCCCTAAATTATTATTTATGGTTTATGATATGATTCTCTTCAAGTACTCTTCATGGATTTATGAATTTCAAAGTATAGTGAATTTTCTCAAGCATGTATGTTCTTCATGATTTATGAATTTATGATTTTTACCAGCTCATGGGCCCTAATTCATGGCTAAGAATGTATTTCAAGTATGACCAAGTATGTTACGATTAATCTAGACATGAACTTCATGAATGATTTTACGACTATTATACGATCCCTCATGTGCATGTTTTTAGGAGTAGTGTCTAGTACCGAGTAAGCCCGATGTTCAGGTAAGCCCTGTGGTCTCAGAACTACGTTCCACCATAGGTATATGTATTCATGGACCCTTTGTGTTATCACACTATGTACATCCTTTTCCTGGCAAGCCTGGGACGGCTCTGTCCACTTGAGCGAGATAGTTGGGGCATCATGTAAGCTCTATCATGATGGTGTCAGTTAAGACGAGTTCTCCCATTGTTCCTCGTGATTTTTGCATATGTTACGTTACGTTGGCTCAAGTTATGTCCTTACAAGGTTTATCTTATGTTTATGACTATGTTTAGATTATGAATGGTTTGAAAACCTTGAGCCCTCATGTTTATATTATGATATTAATCTCATGTTTTAAACTATCCTACGGTTATGAACTCTTGTGCATTTTAATTAACCGTTTTTACTTACCTTCCATACTCAGTAAATTTAAAGTACTAACCGCATACTCTATGATGTAATGTTTCATGATACAGGTCCAAGACATTAGACTCAGTCGTGTCACTAGTCCTGCTTCCGTACCATTCATAGCCAGTGTTGGTGAGTCCTCATCTTCTAAGGACATTCAATTTAGTTGTTGTTTTGTTATTTTAAACTTCAGACTGTTAGTGGGCCAGTTGGAGTCTTTTCCCATCAACTCGTCATGTATGTAGAGGCTTATCAGACCTAGTTATGTTTTTAGTATAATTCAGTGTTATGTAATCCATTGTTCGAATGTTTTATATACCCAGTATTCCGCTATCTCAGATGTTAGTTTTCTGAAAATTATTTATGTTGAGTTTTAGTTGTCATGTTCATGTCAAGGGTCTACTTGGAGCCTCTCGGAGCTCTTTATCTCGGGTCTCAATTCGGAGCCTCAGCTGGGGTCGTGACAGTTTGCTAGTGCCTTAACTTCCTTGGCTATCGGTCGCCAAGTAGCTTCTAAGCCGCTAGACTACCCATACTCACTGCTTTACGACTCAACGCATCTACATTAGCCTTCCCTGGGTGGTACAGAATGGTGATGTCATAGTCCTTGAGTAGTTCCATCAACCTCCTATGCCTCAAGTTGAGATCCATCTAGGAAAAAACGTACTGCAGGCTGCGATGATCTATGAATACCTCTCAACGAGCCCCGTACAAATAATGCCTCTAAATTTTAAGAGCGAACAACACCGCTGCTAGCTCCAGGTCATGTGTAGGGAAATTTTTTTCATACACCTTCAACTGCTTTGAAGCATAAGCAATGACCTGTTGTTCCTGCATTAACACAACACCCAACCCAGATCGTGAGGCATCACAATAAACAATGAATATTTACCTTCCACTAGTAATGCTAGGATAGATGTCATGGTTAATATACTCGTAAGCTTCGGTAAACTAGTTTCACATTCCTCCGACCACTAGAAAGGTACATCCTTTGAGTCAAGTTTTTCAGCGTCGAGGAAATGGTTGCAAAACCCTTCATGAACCGACGGTAGTAATTTGCTAGCCCCATAAAAAATCAAAATTTTTGTCACAGTAGTTGGTCTAGCCCAGTTTCTGACCACCTCCACCTTCTGTGGATCTACTTTGATTCCCACCTTGGAGACCACATGTCCCGGAAAATACACTGAATCCAACCAGAATTCACACTTAGAGAATTTGACATATAGTTGTTTCTCCTTCAACAAACCCAACACTATTCTCAAATGAATCTCATGCTATTGTTTAGTCTTAGAATACACTAAGATATAGTCAATACAAACAAAAAGGAGTATAAGTAAGGTTTGAAGATACCATTCATCAGACACATGAACATAGTTGGGGCATTAGTGAGTCCGAACGACATGACCAGAAACTCGTAATGCCCATACCTAGTCCGGAAGGCTGTTTTGGGTATATCCTCAGCCCGAATCTTCAGCTGCTGATAACTCAACCTCAAGTCGATCTTTGTAAACACATCCTCCCCCTGTAACTGATCAAACAAATCATCTATTCAAGGAAGAGGGTACTTGTTTTGAATAGTTACTTTGTTCAACTGACAGTAATCAATGCACATCCACATGCTACCATCCTTCTTTTTCACAAATAAAATTGGAGCGCCCCATGGGGAGACACTCAGCCTAATAAATCCTTTCCTAAGCTCTTGCAATTATTCCTCTAGTTCTCTCAACTCAGTAGGTGTCATTTGATACAGAGGAATAGAAATGAGTCGAGTCCCTGGCTCTAAATCAATATAGAAATCAATATCATTGTCTGGCGGCCTGACGGGCAGATCTACAGGTAACACCTATAAAAACTCACAAACGACTGAGATGGACACTATGGAAGGACTCTCAGAATTAGTATCCCGAATATGCGCTAGATACCTTAAACAACCCCTCTTTATCAACTTAAGGGCATGAATATAAGAGATGAGTTTCTTAGGTGTAGGGCTACAATTCCCTTTCAACTCCAACCTGGAAGACCTAGCCCCGATATAGTGACGGTCTTAGCTTGGGAATCTAGAATTGCATGGTAAGGGGACAACTAGCTCATTCTCAAAATCACATCAAAATCAATCATGTCCAAGATCACTAGGTCTACAAGAGTGTCAAACCCCATAAAATCAAAAATACAATCATGAACAACCATATCCACCACCACAGAATCCCCAACAGGTGTAGACATATGGATAGGAGTATCAAGCACATCATAAATAAGATCCAAACCCAATGCAAAATAAGCAGACACATAAAAAAATGTAGAACCCAGATCAAACAATGCAATATCCATTTCGTTGTACACAAAGATCGTACTTGTATTAACGGTATCTGAAGCCTCTACCTCAGGCCTACTGGGAAAAGCATAGAAGTAGGCCTAGTTACCTACCTGCGAACCGCCCTGATTGGGTTGTGCCACCCCTCTACCTGACTGGGTGCCGCCCCTACTCACCTGATCACCTTCTCTACTCGGCCGAGCACCACCTCTAATAGCTGGCTGACTACCTCGTCTGAGTTGTGGATGATCTCTGCTAAACACATTGCTTCCTTTTCCGACAGGGGCCAAAGCCCAAGGAGCTGGGTGTGGAATGATATGTCCCCCCTGGCCAACCTAGGACACCATCTGCTAATGTGCACATACTCCCCACACTTTTGGCATACCTTCTCAATCACTAGCCTTTAAGTCGGAATAGCAAAAATAGGACGAGCCCCGAAGTATGAGCGAATAAGCTGAGTACCCCTGATTGAACCTGCTAGCGGGGTAGTTTTTCTTTATGGGCCTCCAACTGAAACCTGCATAGAAAACTGAATAGGACACCTAGAGTGACCCTGCAATATTGGAGTCCTAGCAATAGGACCACTGTTGGAGCCCACCCTTCAAGCCTTCTTCTCAGTATTCTTTGGAAACCCCTCCTGCTTCACCCCCTCTACATTCTTCACATGATTTTCTACCTACTAAAAGGTCTTACCTAAGGCGACCATCTGAAGGGACGATAACTGAAGGCCCACATTCAAGCCTTTGACAAACCACCTGATCCTCTCTTCCTCTGTGGGCAGTAAGGGTAAAGCATACCTGGATAGTGAATGGAACCAGGCCTCGTAGGCTGAAATAGAAGAGTGTCCCTGCTCAATGGTGGTGAACCCATCCCATCTCCTATCTATCAAGGTGCAGGGCACATATTTCTCCAGGAACGTGGATAGAACTAGGTCCAAGTCAATAGTGGTGACCCTGTTGGTCTACACCCCACAAAAGCTCTCCACTAAAGCTTTTCATCACCCATCAATTGGAAGGTGACGAACCCCACTCCATACTTCTCCACTGTACCTATTTTGTGGAGCCTCTCATGGAAGTCGATGATAAACTCAGATCCGTCCTCCCCTCAGTACCGTAGATCATGGGAGGCTTCATCTTAGTGAACCTCTAGAACAAGTCATGTTCTTACCCTGTCATCATAGGCCCAACCACCGACCTCGGGAACGTGACTACCTCGGACATGTCATCTATATGAGGAGCCACCGCAACCACATGCTAGATCCCTGATTATGGTCTGGCAGGAGTTGCTGGCGCTGCCCCATTACCCACGAGGACACTTAGGAGGTTAAGAACCTGAGCCAGAACCTTGAAGGATGCTGGAGCGGCAGGAACCTCTTCTTGCACCGATACCTCTACCTGTACTGCCACCCTCTCTTGAACCGCAGGCAGTAATGAAGATGTTGATCTTTCTCTGAATGGAG
>JACEIK010005072.1:73554-109803 GCA_018107945.1 Datura stramonium | reverse complement strand
AAAATAATTTTTCTTAATTTTTAAATTTTTTAAAAAAATAAAAAAAAATGTCCAAAACCCATCAAAACGACTCTGAATAGCCAAAAAATGATGTTAGTCACTTCAACATAGTGATTATTGTTCAGTGGGTCATTTTCGATGAACCTACCAAATTTCATGTCAATCAGAGTTTGTAAAATTTCTGATCTCCAAATCTATGACCAAATTCGAAAAACAGCCAATTCAGCCGATTTAAAAAAATAATCTAATCTATATTCTTATCATATATCGATTCATGTTAAATCATCATGTATAAGCATGTTCTAGATTTAACATAAATAAAATCGATATAAAGAATAGTGTTTTCAGACTTCATCAATTTTTAAATCCAACAAACTACCTAAAAACCATCTAAATGTATGACCACAGAATGACAAATATGACATTGATACCATAAAGTTGTGAGCATCGTTCACTAGATCATTTTCTATGGTCTCATCAAATTTCAGGTCAATCAGAGATCGTGAAATTCATGCCAAACTATGACCAAATCTGAAAAACTATTTTAGAAAAAGTTAAGGATTAAAATAGCTTGATTTAAATTTTTATTATCCTAATTATCCATGAGCACAAGGTATATAATGTATGTTTTCTTCTGGCAAGACAACATCACCTTACAACCAATTGTCCTCTCGATTAATACACACGAGAATTCAAGATATTATGTTTCTCCCTTTTAAGTGAAAACCTCAATATCTCTTCTCATGAATCAATTAAGTGCTACTAGTAACTAATGGTACATCTTCTATGAGTAGATAATAACACAATCACTAATATGTACACTTATTCTGGACAATTCAAATATGATACATTGAGCATATTTTAATGACTCAAATAAATAGACCACATTAATGGATCCTATTTATTAATCATAATTCTCAATTCATATTTTGATATATTTCTACATGTATAAAACTTTAAGAATTTCAACGACTTCAAATAAATAAACCATTTTGATAGTAACTGTTTATTAATCATAAAATTCTTACTACATGATTTTATACATATAAGGAGATATGCAAGGTGCCCATGTAATTAACCCCTATTAGTGCTATATAATTTTATTTTCATTCTTTGAATATAAATTAAAACACCTAACAGAAGCCTTCAAACAATTGTCACGTTGAGACTAAAAGAATAAAGCAATTTTCGATGAGTAAATTTGATCCAGAAAACTCATCAAATACACCAACTATAGAGTCCATAAGATCTTCAAAACATAAAAGATCTCACTTTGTCAATAAAAGTAATTTTACAGGAATGCCACATTACTCGACTTCCAAGTACATGTGTTTAAATTTAAGGCAAGTGCAACACAATATCTTGTGAAAACTTTTCTCTACTTCATCAGCACATCCGTTGAAGCCATCACGGTGCTTCATGATGATTGATGAAGCACACAATTATTTATTTGTAACTTCATAGGGTGTTTGTTTTTGATGATTGATTGCCAAGAAAATTTATGAAATCCTAAAATTGTGTCTCGACTATACCTGCCGATAGGAAACAACTTTACTTTGCATATAATTTCTTATGACAAGTTACAAATCATGAATCATACCAAATCACGCACACATATAGGATAATTTAAGTTATCTATTTAGATGCAAGCAGATTTTGATATCAATTGTTGGAATACAGGCATACATAGCGGCGGAAGCAAACAATTCATGATCAAACTTGCATGTAATATAGACAACACATAAACATAGATTTTAATCAAACATAAAATCGATACTTATCTGTTGAAGCGTGACCGCGAATCAATTCTTTTGAAGCTTCACACAAATTGTCCAATGCGTTCTCCAGGCCCGCGATCTTCTGCTATAACCTCAAAAATCTCCGAGTAGGAAATACTTGTGTGGGCAAGTACTGCTTCTCAGAAAAGTCAAAGTTTTTCCATCATGTTTCATGGAAGAAGAGAATTCTATTTATAACCACGTTTTTAAGGTATAAAATCCTAGTTCCAAAATGTATAGGAATCTTTCTCTCCAAGTAATAGTCAAACTTTTCTTCTAGAAGACCAGTTTATTTTTAACCAAAATATTGTAGGATTTTACTTCTTTTAGAAAACTGATTTCTTCCTTTCCAAGTTCATTAATTAATCAGGCATAGCAGGAACCACATATTTAATTAGGGATTCTTCCTTTCCAAGTTCATTAATTAATCGCATGTTGAACCACATATTTAATTAGGAGGCTTCCAATTATGGTATTAATTCACAAATGAATGAATTAACCTAACATAATAAATTACGCATTATTCCACTAAAATCCGTAATTGCACTCTTCGGTATAATTTCAAAATCGTTCATTAAATCTTATTTAACTCCCCATGATTAAGATTATAGATATCAATCAATCGACTAAATTTCGACTGCTTAATTTATTGATTAATTTAATCATTTATTCAAAGTTTAACTTATTTCATGTGACGGATACTAAATCCACTTGCAAGTTTTCACACGAAAACTGTGTTATAAGAAATCATGAAGGGGTATAATCAATCTCAAGACCGAGACATGGATCATCAAACCAATTATTATTTCACAAATGTCATTTATCATCATCCAACCTATCTAGAATATTTAACTTACAAAAGATCGAAGTTTCACCCTTGATAGATCAAAATAACAACAAATTACATTGATCATAATAATATACTAGGAGTATAAGTACATTTAATGATTAGAAAATTTATTTTATCAAGTCGATAGAATACTTACTTTACTTGTCAATACATACTAAATGTACTAGCACAAGAAGTTGGAATTATAACATTTTCATAATCAAGATAAATTATATTTAATCTTGTGCTGATAATCGTACTGATGAATTTGTTCAATTTTCTTAGATTATGAACATATATAAACTTTACTTATAAGAATCGACGATTTAATCTTCCGTGCATAAGTTAAACTCTCTATACACCAAATCATCTACTTTATAAGTAAAGGACTCATTGGCTAATATATGATCTATTTAAATCTTTATTAAAATTGAATAAACAATTATTCTATAATTATTTATATCTAAACACATGATTAATAGTATATAACCCATCGTTAATAGTATGTAGGTCAGTATCACTTTACCTTAAGGTCAAGACACATCTTAACTTTAGAGTAAGCTTTCCTTACCATGTAATTTTGGAGGCTAAGGCTTATATTCTCTGTTTATTCATTTGGATTATTATATTGACGGATAAGGGTCTAGCCAAACCCTCCAATACCATAGGTGAGTGTAACCTGGGTAGTGTATTGATATATATATATATAAGAGGTATACACATGATATATAAGAGATACACACTCATTCATTGTCGTGCTTCTGCTCGTCTTCTTTTGACTTTTTAACCTCAACACAACTTTTTCGATCATCACTTCAAATTATCTTTCATATTTAACTTTCAAAGGTGCTTAGATAACAAAATATCACCTTATTTCAAGCTTGCAGTAATGGTGGTTTTAAGATTTGTCACTCTTGCTCTACTCAGTCCACCAAATTATTGATTACTGCAGGATTAGCATGAATATTACATTCCCGCCTTTGATACTTAAAATGAAAATCCAGATTCTATTTGAATCACCAATAGCTTCGAATTTTCAGATTCAAATAGAAGAACAAGAATTTAAAACTCAACAAAGAAAGAAGCTTGGGGTGAGGCTAGAGGGTGTTTCCAAATTTGGCAACAACTTGTTATTATGATTAAACTGAGTTATTCCTTACCATCATTCAAAATAGATTAAAGTGATAGTTGAAGTGTATATGATTATATAAAGTCTGTTTAACTGTCTATGAACATAAATGCATTGAAATTCCAAACAATTTAATGGTAGAAGTATTTCTAGTGACTATAACTTTTACCAATCAATCATAAATAAGAAATTAAACAAAATTGGACTACAACCAATTAATGAGCTTCTGGCATATATATATATATATAAAAAAACTAAAAATGTTGTACCATCTCTTAGGGCCAAGGGCCAGCCTGCCACATGACTAATAAGAAGAATGAGAATTACACTTATTTGTAGCATTTAAAAGGTAAGTATATGCAAAAGTGGCATGAATTGCTGCCCCAATTGGAAGAACATCTTCATCAATGAAGAAATTTGGATTGTGTGGAGGGTAAATAGCACCGATTTTTCATTTTTGTTCCCAAAAAGAAGAAGGATCCAGGAATTTTCTCTAAGAACACTGCAAAATCTTCACTTCCCATGAAGCTAGGTGCTATTTTATAGTTTTCCTCTCCAACAATCATCGTCGAAATTTTTTCGAGCATGTTCGCATATTTTTGCATCATTTATAGTCGGAGGAAGTGTTGATTTTCGCAATTGCCAAAATCAATTCCACCGTACATCTATGGGCAGTTGCTTGTGCTCGTAATGATCTTGAAAATTTCCACCAAAGTAAATATAAATTTATTATCGTATTCGAAATATTATAATAAGTCATATAAAGAAGAATCATATAGATTTTCTAGAAGTCATTTATTATTACTAATAAATGAACAAGTAATCCTATTGTTTAAAGTTTGAAATTTGAGGCATTAGATAAATGTGAATCACTTTTTGTTTTAAAAATCAAATATTGACTTGTAAAAGTAATCCTAGTTTGAAATTTTAGCTATAGAAACATTTTGCGCATAGAAACATCCTTGAGTTGGACGGAGGCATGTGGACCTTGAAATGTGTCAAACTATGTGGTAAATACTGCCTTTCAAATTATCTATTATTTTTTTTAAAAAAAATAGAGATTTTAAATTATTATTTTTGTTTTAGAAGTATAAAGTAAAATTAATAAATTTTTCATTTTATCCTCAGTATAATTTTTCTTGTAGACTATAAAACTTGATTCATGAGTAGACATTATAATGAAGAAAGATTATAACTTAAATATAAATAAGATTAAATAATCAACTAATATTTTTAAAGAACGTGTAAAAGTAAAAATAATAGATAATTTGAAACAGAGAGAAAAATATTTGACCAAACCTACAAAAAGAAAAAAGTATTTTTAAAATTTGTAGCCTTAAATATATCATGACATTTTTATAGCTATAATTTTAAATAATTAAAAACTATTTATTTAATTTCAAATTAATTAAAATTAAATTATTAAAATATTAAGAAGTAAAAGAGTGAATTTTTCAAAAGAGAATAAATAAGAAAATGAATGGCCACCATATAAATTAAAACAGAGAAAGTAGGTTAAGTAGTTAATTACCTACCTCTTCGATTTTTTCTCAAACCATAGAAACTCTTTCTTACTAAATGCCCTATAAGTCCTAGAAATTGTAGCTGAATCTGGTATGACGTTAAATGAAGACCCCCTGAATCATGGCTAACAAACTACCTGCAAACTCCAAAATACATGTAATTCTCCAAATAAAAATATTAGAATTAAATTGAATTTTTTAAAAGAGAAAAAGAAAAAGGAATAGAGTGGTACCTGGGATTCAAGAGGATCAGCCTCTCTTGAAACAATACTTGCAACTAATAACAGAAGTAGAAGTAGCTAAAATTGGATCAACAGAATCTTGTGGATACAGCATGTCCTCCTTTCCCTTAATTGTTGCTTTGAAACTTCCACATCCGGAAAATTCACCTGTGCCCTGATGCTACCACTCCACCTCATACTTATGTACTAAGTGCATACCAAATATGGCTTCCACATTTTCATCAGCACCTTCATCATATCTTTAGCCCCCTGCCCTCTTTCTTCCCTGGCTGGAATATTAACACCACCGTTCCTATGAACAGACCATGAATTCAATTGATTAATTTCCATTAATGCTAGATCTTACCCCTACCTTAGAGGTAGAAGGGTTGTTTTCGGCAAATATATATACATGTGTACTGAGTAATACCTGTAAATTGTGTTGAGTTGTTGTAGCATCTTTGGCAGCACCAAGAAGCATTGTGGTATGTGCATCATGAGCACAAGCGTGCATTTTGCCATCAACTTTGCTCTTGTGTTCCCCATTTGCCATTTCCTACATCATACCCAATGGTTGCTTTTAGCGTATTTTATTATGACAATTAACTCTACAAGTTTTAATTAATCTCTTTGTTAATTAAGACCAGATCACCCAACGTAACTATGATCTTTCTTTTCATATAGTAGATACGGTCAAAATCTCTATATAACAGTATCGTTAAAGTGGTTGTTATAGAGAAACATGCATAATATGCTCCTTTCGTCCATCTTTATTTGTCCAGTATTAATTTGACACACCTCTTAAGAAACAATAAATAAAATACAGATTTTATTACTCTGAATCACCATTTTTGATATATTAAATTTGAAGGAAGTTCCAAAATTCAAAAAGATATCCTACCACCATAGTGAAGGATTCGGAAAGAAAAAGAGGTTTTGAGATTTCATAATTCCCGTTCATGGCTAAAATGTTACGCCGCTATTTATGACCAAATAAATTACCAGTAGTACTACCTTTTCTTCGCATTTTTACTCACCCACAAACATTTAATTGACCAATCCGTATTTTGGCAATACTCTAACATAAGCAAGAATTACCCAAGGTACAATATATTGCACTAAGGTCATCCATACTTATAGCAATATCTTTCTTCAGATTCTACTTTTATTGGTATAGCAAAATACTATTCGATTTTATTTTTTTTTTTAATTGTTGTTTGTAATTTTATATTTAATATATAATATAAAAGATTGATTTCGATCCAGAAAGTTCGTTTGAATGGATCTTAAAAGTCATAAAGCTTCTTAAGCTTTTTGGAGTATTTAGATAAAATTTAAAATAGCTTCTAAGTCAAAAGACAATAAATTGGAGATTGTGTTAATCTATTACTCTTTTAATTATAAATAATTAATTTTAATCAATATAAAGTAAATTTTAATACTTAAAAGTTAGTTAAATTCAATCAATCTAAATAATCTCTAACTTTATAGAGTTATACTCCATTCATTTTGTTTTAGTTAATAGGATAAAATTTATATATTTTTTAAAAATAATTAATTATTTCTTAAATATTTTATATTAATAATTATTTAAAATAAAATATTTTTAATATATCTATCAACTCAAACCGAAACACCACAAGTGAGTACAAAATATAGAGAGATTCCTTTCTATAAAAGTATAGATCAACCCAAGAACCAAGGGAGCTAATACTTCCCTCCCCCTGCAAAAAAAAAGGGGGTTTGAAGAGTGTTCAGAGCTGGTGGCGATCCAGGTATAAATAATTTAAAATTTAAAAAGTTTTCTATTTCAAATGCACATAACATAAATTGAAAGGATTGAGAGAAATTTCACCAACCCGAATAGGCAGAGCATCCATGTCAGCTCTGAGAGCAATGAACAGGCTTCCCGGAGCCTATGGTGGCAACTGTGGTCTTGGCCACCGGCCACCGGTACTTAACTCCCATCCGATCAAGCTCCTCTCTAACCAAAGCACTTGTCATAAATTCTTCATAAGCAAGTTCAGGATTCTCATGAATTTGTCTCCTTATTTTCTTCATCCACTCCCACCGTCTCCTGTATTATTCGCTAATTTTTTAATATAATCTTTAGCGAAAATATTTTGATCAATCAAAAACGGATTCAAGCACTCGTCATCTTCGCCGCTAATATAGCCCAAAGAAAAAACCATCAACATAGACAAAAACATCAAGATTACAACTTTCTTAGCACCCATTGCTTTGAAAAGAAAGAAAAGAAATTGTGGGTATTGTTAATTTGTTGGTCTCAAAGAGATCTGTAAAAGGAATGGTGGAAATTAACAGGGGTATTTGCTTGGGTTTTGTTTAATTCACTATATTATAATAAAAGATATTGGAATGGAGATAGCAATTTATACCATACATATGGAGGAGAAGGAGACAACAAAATTAAATGTGAAGTGGATATTATATGTGGTCTAAATTCAAAAACAAAAAACAGTAAAAAGCGACTAATTGATACTCCCTTAAATAGCCTCATGAAACAAATGGAAACGTGCAAAAATCTAGAGAACGAAATACGGTATTTAATTTTTGTTTTTTTAAAAAACAATAAAACATATAATCCTTTTAAGTTAGTTGAATATAATATAAATAATATAAATAAAATATTTTTATAATTTAAAAATAATTCTAGAAACTACTGTGGTACTAAATTATATGGTTAACGGTTGAAGTTAACTTATTATTATTATTAAATATAAAAATATGTTAATTAAAAAATTTAGTGTTATATATAGGTTGGAAAATTAAAGATAAAAAGGAAATAATGTCAAACAAAGAAAAAGATAATATATCAAATAATTAATATTTAATTTTAAAATATTAACTTTAAAATAAATTTGTTGAGTTGTGTTAAATTCAAGTTTTAATGATTGACAAATATTATACAAGAATCGGGATATTAACATCTCTTAAAGAAAGTTGATTATGTTTTCTACAAAGCTGCTAAAATATGAGGAATTGGCATATATATATAAGTTTCTTTAAATATAATTAAGATTTTTTATATTAGCAAAATTCTTAACCTGCAACTATAAGACGTTATAGTCAAAAGATAGTAAAAGACGGTCATTAGTAAAAGTTGTATTACGCTTTTCTTAAGCGATATTAAGATTTAAAATTTCGAATTCCTAATTTAAATTGTATATATAAGAATTGATCGTATGTATACATGAAGAAAAAATGCACACATAATTAATATATGTATTTAGATGATGTATATTGTTACAATTTGATTCTAAATATACACTATTTTTGTGTTATAATATCTATACATAATATGTGTTGCGTGTATGTATTTTTAGTACACATAAAAATTACTGTGTATTTATCTAAAATGAAGTCTCGTGGTTCTAATAGAGATATTTTAGTGAAGAAGAAAGAAAGAGAATATTTATAAGAGAGAGAAGAAGGAGAAAGAATGTAAAATATCCCATGAATAAAAGACACCTAAAAATATTCCTACTTTTACTCCATTTTTTTCAATACAAAGATCGTGAAAAATTGAATAAAACTAACTTAAAAATTTTGTATTTTTACTCTACTTTTTGAATAATTTACTATCACTTAACACTCAAGAAATATTAAAAAAGATATTTTATGCCACTAATAAATCATGGCTAATTTTATGACAATTAAATGTTTAAGTGTACACACAATGCCATTTTTCAAAAAAGATTACACAAACATTGAAAGAATTAGGTCCTTAGCAAATTACTAAAGGCTGACTGTTGATCTGTGGTTACGAAGTAGATTTTATATGCAAGAAGGATTCCTTGATGAATTGGATAATGCATCGATAAGGAAAAAGAATTCAACATAAAACATTATCATATTTGCACAAAAGGAAAGAGCTTTGAAATTTGGAGAAAACATGTGAAAGTCGAAACGAATAAGGAAACTAAGTCCAAATAGGATTGAGTTCCTTAAATAATTTCTAGTGGATTTTGAGCAAGAAGATGAGGTTTATTCTCACCATCACCTATCGTATGTGAAACATCATATTGATGCTATTGTTTTGGACGATATTCACACATATTGAGATTTATTCTTAACAAATAATAGTTATTATGAAGAATGTTTTGTGAGAGACAAACTATCAACAAAGAGAACACTTTCCTAAGAACTACTGCATTAGTTCACAAGTTGTTAGGTTGATTCTTGTGTTTGTCAAGCCTCAACTTGGACCCCTGATGCGACATACATTCAATGTTACAGAATCATATCGAAGCACCTTATAAAGATAGAATATCACACTCAATATCCTTAACTAATTAAACCAATTATGCAAGTTTTAAATAATGGAGATAATATTAATTAAAATATGCAAATATGATAGTAACAATAATAACTGTAATATTCATCAAGCATAGAAAAACATAACTATAAGTCAAACAAATGTCTTAGCAACTGGTACCTATAACACCACACTTCTGTCTATGAAGCTTGTAAGAAAAATAATTTAACTCGTATCACAATCCCAAACTAACAAAACTTAATAAATGACTCTACAGTGCAACCGAAACAAGAATGTGGGCTCACCATCCTCGAAAAGTAGCAAGCACCCTAGTCAATGCACTCACCTTGTACCTGCTCCTCAACGTTATTTAACATACTATATAAAAACAATAGTGATATGTTTGAGTACTTGGTGTTCACGATAAGTGTCTTTGGCAATAATATAATAATAATAATAATAATAATAATAATAATAATAATAATAATAATAATAATAATACAAGTAAAGTAGTTTGCTAGATAGTCGAAATCCGATAATAGAGTAAATTATAAAACTCGAAATCGTCAAGGAAGAACTAGTATTTTTCAAGCTTTGAAACTCAACTCATGTTAATTTAATCAAGGCACAAATCGCCCAAATCTCATAGCACATTCAAACTCAAATCAGTAGTAACAGAGGAAAAATCACACTTAAGAGTCCCTAAACAACCCGAAGACAACTCTATCCGGGAAGCACATCCACGTAAGATTACTCTTCCTCCCGAAGAGAAAGGCAAACCTTGTTAGGATTCCTAACCCGCTATTCTTCCTCCAAGATAGCAAAACCAAACACAAATAATAAAAAAATTAAAAAAATTAAAAAAATTAAAAAAATTAAAAAAATTAAAAAAATTAAAAAAATTAAAAAAATTAAATTCAATTTAAAAATTCAAATTATTTATCAAATTTCAAGTTCAACGGCTCGTTCATAGAGCAAAAGCATGTTTTTTAGAGATCAACACTTTAAAGATCATTTTGAAAATCTAGGTCTCACAATCTCGTTCATAAAGTAAAACACATTCATGTACATATATTATAGTACGAAATTAAAAATATGAAGGCTCGATGTGACGATCTTGTCGCCTACATGCATAAAACCTGCCCAAAACCTTGTAACATAAGCATGTTCAAAAGAGGACATATGTGAAAAGCAGACATACTTTGAAAGAAGGTTTACAAAAATATACATATACCTCAATTCCTGCTAAAAAAGCCTCTCTAAACTTTTCCACAATATACAACGATAGCTCTTTCGAATAATCTTAGAAAAATTTTCCTTCAATGATCTCGGATGAATTCCTTGAATTTACAGACAAAAGTGAGGATATGCACATTAATCCATATTAAATTGGTATAATTACCATGTGAATTGAGTAGGAATTCACTTTAAATGATTAGATAAGTCTCTAGGATGTTTTCTCGCTTAAAAGATTGTCCAAAACAAAGTGGAACAAAATTTTCCCCTACTTGGGTCGTATTTATAGGGAATAAACCAAATTTCTTAGACAAGATGGTGTCACGCTGCACTTTTCATCGCGCGTGATGGGTGTCACACTGCGGGTCCCATCATATCAAATTTCATCGCAGTGAAACTTGCATCGCAGCTGAGCTTAACACTTAGAAAATTTCTTCATGCTCTAGCGGTTCCAAATAATAATTGATTAATCTAGTGTTGATTAGAGATAATTACAGGTTGTAGAAGCTCATCTTAGATGTTAGGGAGAAGCCTTTGACGAAAAATCCTCAAAAGCATATTTTAAGGTCTCATTTATAGATTACCAAAAGATTTGGTACTTCTCAAAATTAAATTCTGCACGAATCGAAATTTTTATTTTTACACGTCTTTCAGTAAAATGAACATAATTTATTGTACAAACCTTTATTTCTGACTTGAATTTACTATGATTGAAAAATAAAGGGCTACAACTTTTATGTTTGGATTTTCCTCATATTCCTTACTAATTAATAATTATAGTCATTTGGAGTAAGGTCTTGTGAACTGTCTAGTTACTAAATTTCTGTCACCAACTCAAGTCCAACTTGATCCTCTTCTCAACTCTTTTTCAACTTTACCTTTATACACCCTAGTACGTGCTTACATATCAATTTTCACACTAGCACACAAAATATATTATGATTCAAATCTAACCACATGCATTTAATGAGTTCAACCTAACTCCAAAATTATTGATTGTTATAGAATTGTAACCTATTAACTTTATTAGAAGTTTTATAATAGGTGTTTGTCGATTGAGTTGTAAAGACTTTCAAGGCTAAGGTAGAGTCTTGAAAGGATAGTTAGAACTAGGAGAATTATAAGGGTAAGGTACTAAGGAATAAAAGAGTTAGTAATCGGAAATTGCTTGAATTTTAAGTGGGATTTGAGGCAAAATCCTACAAAAGTATGTCATGGCTTTAAATTTTTGAGCAAGAAATATTTTGATGAAAAATTGTGTTGATTACATTCCCACATTTTACTTCTTGTTAGGTGAATGAAGAACCCGAATGTTTCAGTAAATTAGGTAACAACTGAAATACTAGAAATTTAAAATAATAACTATACTGAGCTTCAAATTCCGCACAATTTGGAGAAAATCTATGCATCCTCATTATTCGTTGATACATGTGCCGATAGAAGGTTGCAAGCACCAGAATTAATTTGAGTAATTAATAGTGTGCTTTTTCTAGTAAGAGTAAGTTTTAAAATGCAGACGATCACACACTTTTTAACATAATATCATACAGCATAAAAGGCCCTAAGTTCTAGTCTCACCGGCACCCGTTATCACAACAACAACAAAAAATTACATGTTTGGACCATAAATATAAAAAATGGTGAAACGTGCCGAAAATATATGTTAAGCCACTAAAAATATATTTTCTCTTCAAATAATTAAATTTTTAAATAAAACAGTCAACCCTTACTGCTTAAAAATTTATTTAACTCTTTTAAGTGAAATAGTAGGAATTTTTTTTCCGTCTTTTTGAACTAGTATGCAATTCATAATTCCGATTTTTGCACGTGAAATTAAAATTGTGTTTTGGTGTTGTGATTTGATTTTGCATATCTTTTGGCAACTGTTACTCTGGCTGTACTGGTCTGATACACGACTGATTACTAATTGTTTAAGGAGGTAAAGGTCAATTTTTGTTCTTTTATTGTAAATTCTTTTTAATCAAACAAGGATTAGCTCTTTAATTAGTCACCAACTCACCATAAATTATCCAATTAAAATCATTCATTGACACAGCATACAGGAAATTTTGTTTAATTAATTAACTTGTGATACCAGTAGCATATATATTATAAAATTAATCTCCAAATAATAATAGTAGACAAGAAACGTAGAGAATAAGAATAATAAAGAGAGACAAAAGAGAAAATATTTTTGCTTTCTAAGTACCAAGAGCAAATTATTAATCTTGAAAGTTGAATATTTATGTAAAAATTAATTTTATATTTTTTATATTGTTTGTTTTTTGTTTTTGGGGTTTTTTTTTTTTTATGAATTTTGAGTTTTTTTAATTTTTTATTTTTTAAATTTCACATTTTTTATTTTTGCTTGTTTATTTTGTTAACTTATATTATTTAAAAATTTATGGTATAAGATAATTTTATATTAAATTATATAAAAGAAGAACATGAATTAAGTATAGGTGAATATGCAAAAAATTATTTATTTATGAAATAACAAAATATAAATGAAATAAAAATAATAATATAATATTAAAACGAGAGAATAATATAAAAAGAATATTATTTATTAGTGTAAAATTTAGTGCAGTACACGGAGTTGATTTACATTTAGTGTTATGGGTTGGAGATAGCTCCAAATGGTTGAAATTAACTCCAACCCATTACACTATTTACACCAGAAAAGAATATCTCTTTTTTAAAAAAAACGCACTTAATAATTAAGATTCAAATTTTAATTTAAATTTTAATTTTTAATTTCATAAACAAATTCTTCTTCTTTTATATATTTATCCCATATAATTCATATTCCTTTCCTATATATAAATATTTAATAAAATTATTTTTATACTATGTAATTTTTAAATAATATCAATTATAAGAAAATATATACATTAACTATTAATGAACAATTCAAATAAAAATATATAATACGAAATTAATAATTTAATTTTTTATATAAAAAGTTATAATTATATTACTTTATTTATAACTTAACTTCTAACCAACTATCAACCAAACATGGTATAAAATTAAAACATGAATTATATAACAATCTTGAAGAATTTAAAAATTTAAAATAAAAAATTTTTTTATTTTTTTTATTTTTTTTATTTTTTTTAGTTTTTTTAATATTAAAATATTAAGGAATAGTAATGGTGTTGATGAATAGTGTTACATCAAATTTGGCATAACATGTTCACACACTAAAATGGAGGTGCGCTGGGAGCACCAAAATACCAAACATTATATCAAAATAGGATTTGATGCTGGGTTGGAGATGGTCTTATGCCTCTATTTATAATGTTATATAGAGACATACAAAAAGGTAGTCATAAATATGACATCAACTATGGAAGTTATGGAGGAAGATCATGGGAGAAGTGGGAGACATGACATTAAATCTTTGAGATCACGGAGGAGGTGAGGATTTATTTCTAGAGTAGTGGAATGTTGGAGTTAAACAGTTAGGTTTGATGTAGTCACAATCAATAAAATGAAAGGAGTGTAAAGTTTCTTTATAAATGAACTTACCCTCATTTTAGTAAGGAAGAGAAAAACCTTTGTGCTATATTTAGCATATCTTTTAACTTGCGTGCTGAGAAGAATGTCTCTCCTCGTGTTGTCTTGCTGCTTAGCTTTGGATTGGGTCAAATAATTTGATTGATAATTTTTTGTACAAAATTTATTTTTTTCATTTCCTTTATTTTTCCATTTCTGATATTATTTTTGCACAATTTAATTTAAATTTTGCAGAAATAATTTAATTTCTCGATTTGTTCTAAAATGTATGTTTCAGACTACTCAACTCAAAATTTTGCCATAAATAAAATAGGTTTATCCTCATTCCGATCATTAATTTTTGGCTTATATTTTTTTTTAACAAATAAATATTGAGTCTTTTTGTGCAATTTGTTACTGAGTTTTGTGGGTTCTGATAAAGTTATTGAAGTTTGAGGTATTGTTATGCCAATAATCGTGTATATCCATTTTATTCTAGGAGAAAATAACTCAAAATCTCGGTACATTAAGGAGATTAAAATTAAATCTCTTAAGGACACACAATGAATTCTGTGATCTCAAAATTTTTTAATATTATTTTCTATTTCTCTAGTTTATTTCCGATATTTTTGGCTTTGATCGATTTTGAATATATGAGGATAACAAGTTTAAAGAATTTAGTTTTAAATTTTTGTGTTCATCTCTTTTCTATTTTTGGAGATTAAAATCCTTTCTGATTTTTCTACTCCAGTGTTGGAGATTAGAATCTTAAAATTTTCACCTCAATTCAAGATTCGATTTGAAGATATAAATTTTTTTTACCGATTATTAAATCTATTTCTATAAAGTTTATTTCTGCTCAAAAAATAAAATCTTCATCAATTATTAACTTTTTGTTGTTGTTTTTTTGTAACAAATATGACGTAAATATGCATGAGGAACAAGTAGCATTGCAATTAGAGAGAATTCATGTTTTTTCCCTCTCTAGCTATGAATTCGGATTTTAAATTGTAACGCCCTTTACGGGACCGCCAAACTAGCCCTATGGTCGGCTCTACAAGAAGTGTAGTCTCCTCTAGTCAAATCGTGTCGCATATTCGCCTCCACAAAGTCTAGAAAGTTTCTGGGATGGGATTTCTAAGTGTCATAGGAAGATGTTCTTCTACTTGACTACTTTGAGTTTGTAGAAGTTTATTAGGAGGATGTACAGGTTTTTTCTCGAATCAATTTAGTAAATGATTTATAGTGACTGAGTCTTGGAAGCACTCAAACTTTCTATGCAAGAACTATATTCTGAGCGGGTTGAAGGATGATCTATAAACGTATACAATAATATGCAAGCTGAAAGAACTAGGGAATACGTTGGAAAAAGAAGCATAAAACTATGGATGTCAAACTAAAGAATTTTCTTGCAACCAAATTTCTCGGATTATAATATGGTTGGCAACAAACTTGTCATTACCCAAGTCCAAGAGCTGCGAGTTATCATTCATGATCTCCTAGTTATAATTCAAATTAATGCTTCTATCAAAAATATTAATTATATCTCTTATTGCAAATTTTTAATTGAAGGTTTAGTCATCAATGAAGCATTTCAAGTTGCAACATAATTAAAAAGTTGCCTTCTTTATGGAGAGACTTTAAGAATTAATGAAAACATCGTAAAGAAATGAAACTTGAAGATATGATTTTTGATTGAGAATTGAAGAAGACAATAAGATCAAGTGATCAAAAGGTACATGTAAACTCAATAATATGGGAGTAAAACATGTTGAGATCGTCAACTAATCCAAAAAGAGAAAGAGATTTTCGAGATCAAAAGAGTTATCCTAGCAAGAATTAAAGGAGATTGTCATTATCTGTGAAAAGACTAGACACAAGAATACGTAATGTCATGCTTCAAAGAAAGAATAGAAAAGGGTCAAACAAATATAGCTGAAACAACCTGGGTGAAAATTGATGACTTGTATACTATGCTGCTGTCAACTTAGTACGAAGTCCCAAAGAGTAGTGGATTGGACTGTCAGCTCCATAATATTTGTGATGTTAGAAAAATCATCGCTTTATATGCTCCTATTGGATCCGACGAGACTATTTTCATGAAATATCATGCAATGGCAAAAATTGAAGGTTATGAAAAGTATTTCTGAAGATGACCTCCATCAAGGTGGTAACTCAACAACATCCGGCATGTTCCTAAAATTAGAAAGAACTTAGTTTTCATCAGACGCTCGTCAAGAACGAGTTGAAGTGTGTTTTTGTTTCAGACAAAGTTGTAATAAGTAAGAGTGAGATGTATGTAGAAAATGTTATCTTCACCGAGAATCTTCAAACTGAATGTAATAGTTGTGATAATAATAAAATTTCAGCTTCTTTCTTATTTACTTGAGTCAAATGATTTATGGCATTAACATTTGAAACATGTCAATTTTAAAACCTTATGTAAAATGATTAGTTTAAATTATTGTTTAAGTTTGAATGCAATCAATCAAAATGTCAACTATTTGTTGAATCTAAGTATGTTAAACATCCTTATAAGTCAATTGAAAGGAATTCGCCCTTTATATTTAATTCACACGTATATTTGTGACATGAAATCAATATCATTCGGGATAAAAATATTTTATAACTTTTATTTATGATAGTACGTATATTGTTATATTTATTTACCAATAGTAAAGACAAGGGGCTGAAGCATTCAAACAATACAAAATAAACTACAACTTATCGAAAGATCAAAATGCGATAAGTAATAGGGGCGACTTATATATGCTTTTAAAGAAATATATTTGCAATATGGTATTATTCACGAAATAACTGCCCTTACTTGCTATAATTAAACGAAATTGCAAAAAAGAAAATAGAACGCGGGAGATGATGAATGTTTTATTCATAAGTTATGATTTACCTTAAAACTTGTGGAGGATGTTATTCTTACAACTAGTTGAATACTCAATCGAGTTCTTCATAGCAAAACATAATCTATTTTATACGAAAAATAGAAAGAAAGAAAGTCTAACCTTGAATACTTGAAATTGTGGGGATGTTTGGTTAAAGTACAAGTTCCTAAACTAAAAAGGGTAAAGATTGAACCAAAAATTATTGATTGTATTTTCATAGGATATGTTACGAAAAGTAAAGCATGTTTATTTTTGATTCATAAATAATAAAATCTCGACATTCATATTAATACAGTAATGAAATTGAATAATGTGAATTTTTTTTAATATACATATTCATGTAAACAAAAATGTGAACATCTAGCAAAGAATATAAAATAGCCTCGTAAAGAAACCAAAGAAAAATATTCCCGATGAGTAAAAATCTAAGATGTAATAAACGTTAAAGGACTCTACTTTTTGACCATATTTTCTAATATGTTTGTTAGAAATGAGCCAACTTTTCAAGTGCCATGACTTTTCGATCAATATTAAAAAGAGCTCCAACCTGTGAGATTGTATCCATAATGAACAACCATACTTGAAAATTGGTTGATCTTTCTAGAAATAGACCTTAGATTCCAAATGTATTTTTAAGAGAAAATATAGATAATGACACTTTTGATAAATATAAATCAAGACCTATCATCAAAGAGCTTAGACAAAAAAATCGTGTCCCGATTACTTTGATACATACTCTAATAATCGTAATTATATCATTCGGGTGTTAATAGAATTACTCATTATGTACGATTTTGAAATCCATCAAATGGATATCAAAATAGCCTTCTAAATGGAAATTTGGAGAAAGAAATTACATGAAACAACCAGAACGTGTTTGTGATTCTGAAATTAAAAGAAGGTATGCTTACAGCTCCTTATGCGACTAAAACAATCACCCAAACAATGGCAATTCGAAATTTTTACCTCATATAATGTTGTCAAATAGTTTCTAGATTAATGAATGACAAATAGATTCATATTAACAGAACTCTCCAAATCAAGTCATTATTATTTATTATATGTGGATGATATGTCGATATGGATTAACATAAATGTTATAAGGTAGCAGATTGAGCAGTAAATTTGAGATGAAAGATTAGGGAATTGCCGATTTGATAATGGGAATTACATCCACAAAATTTCTCAAGGTCTAGTGTTGTCTCAATCCCATTATATCAAAATGGTACTTGAAAAATTTAAGTATTTGAACTCAAAGTTGCAAAATCATTCATTGATGTGAATCCCGCTTTTTGCTAATAATAAAAGTGAAAGTAAATCTTACGGACTATTCCAAAGTGTTGAAAAATTGGATGTGACATCATGAATTGTACACAATCGATATAGCTTCATATAAGTAAACCGAGCTGATTCAATGTGTAATCCCGACTAGAATCACCGAATGATTATGAAATGAGTTTTGAGTATTTAAAATATACTAAAAATTAATTCTATATTACAACAAGTATCCAATAGTTATTGAAGGATATAGTGATGCGTAATTGGGATTGTCGAATCAATGGAAATTAAATTCACAAGAGGATCATTTTCACCATTGATGGAGGAGCACATCTTAAAAAATTATTCAAAAACAATACATCGCCGGTCTACAGCTGGAGTCTGAATTCATGACTTTTAGACAAGGTCGATGAAGTGCTGAATAACTCAGAATTTGTTAGAAGACACTGCTTTTCTTCCAAACTATCAACTCATATATGCATACATTATCTATACACTACAAAAATAAAAGGCTGGAATGCTGATATATATGAAAAGTCTCGCCATCTCCATAAGATAAAGACATAGATTAATTTTACATAATACTCTAAAATTATTACAACTAACTAGGTAAAATCAAGAGATAATTTCGTGTCGTCCCACTTACAAAAGGTCCTATTAGAGAGGTGATTGCAAAATCATCAAAAAGAATGGAACTATGGCTGAGGACAAGTCATTGTGGCTGTAATTCTACCTAGAAGACTTGAGATCCCAAGATTTAGGTTCAAGAAGATCAAATAAATTCATTAATGATAGTTCAATATTGTCAAAATAACTTTTCTCGATCCATTCTCCTCGTGATGAGATAATATTTAGTTACAAAGATAAAGTTGTTAAAGATTTTTAATAATTTTTAAATTTTATATGGGATATACAAAGTGTATCTACTAATTAATAACACATTGAGGAATCACCTATCTAAGAGTAAAGTATATCAATAGATGAATTAACATTTCGAATCACCTTATCTAAGTGTGAAGTGCAAGTCACCTTATAAGGCCAATTTCTTACGTACTTATGAACCGTAATAATGTTTATTATTGTAAAGAACAAAAGTAGTAAGAATCAAGATGGTTAAAAGGGTTACTAAAGACTTATATTGTCTAGATATACACCAAACTCGATGATTCAAAGATATCAAATCAATTGATTGATCGAGTATATCCGATATTCTTCACTATGAAAGTTCAAGTGAAAACCTACTTATCCAGATGCAATTAATCCTTACTACGAATCAATAACGCTTTTTTTTATGCATTAATTTTTACATATCCATTCCACATTCATGTGGAGGATTGTTGGAGTTAAGCGTTGATATAAATTAGGAAATGGTGGAAATTAAAATGAAGAAAAGAGTAAAATTATTTTTTATAAGTAAACTTTGTCCCTCATTAGTAAGGAAGAAGAAAATCCTTGTAAACAAAAATAGAAACAAGAGGAAAATATTTGGGAATAAGACTCTTATTATTTTTTGTCAAGAGAAACGAAAATTACATTCGAAATTCTTATAAGCTAAAAGTTAACAAACTTCCCAAAATAAGCTAAACAACCTGCTCCTGTGGGCTCCTAAAATACTTATTCAAACCTAAACAACATAACAGAAACAAAGACTAAGTCTTGCCAAGGCAGGCCAGTAGAAATTTACTCAAATAAGATGCACTAATTTTCTATACTCCTCATAAGTGCATACTTAATGACTGCAAACTCCAAGAGTTCCTCTGAAAATTCAAACTTAAGCTTTATCCCATGCTCAAAGATGTCAGCAACTTGATCATTTGAAGATATGCCTTTCAATACAATTTCTTCCTCCGCATCTTTCTTCGAATGTAATGATGTCGAACTGATGTGTTTGGTTCTTGCGTGAAAACCGGATTTGAAGCAAGTTTTACAGCACTTTCATTGTCACAAAAATATTAAAGATAGTCACTGTACCAAAAATATCTCCAATCAATTGCTTTAGCCATATACATTCTTGAGTCGCCATAGATGCCGCCATGTACTCCGCCCGTACTGGAGCAAGCAACCGTATGTTGCTTCTTACTACACCATGAGATGACAGCAGTACCAACACTAAAACAATAGCTTCAGTTGAATACTGATCATCTACATTGCCTGCCCAATCTGCATCGGTAAACCTTTCAACAAAATCATCACCTTTTCTTGTAGAGAAGCCCATAATCGAAGTCCCGTGTATATATCTCAAGATTCGTTTTGTCATTTCTAAATGAGGAGTTTTTGGATTTTGCATAAATTGCGAAACAATGCCAACTGCATATGAAATTTCTGGTCTTTGTGATAGTCAAGTGTATTTGAAATCCACCACAAGTTGTCCGAATTTTTGCATCTTTCTCAGCCAGCCCCCTTCATCTTTCACCGCCTGAGATGTGACTCCATGAGCGTCTTTTTCTTGCCTCCATGCCAAAACGTTGTACGAGCTCATAGCATATCTCTTTTTGAAAATACCCTTGATCAATCTTTTTCAATTTCCAAACCCGTAAACCTACTTCTCCAAGGTTCTTTCATCTCAAAGTTTAATAGACACCATCTTTAAGATAGAGATTTTCAGTCATTATCACCAGTAATAATCATATCATCCACGTGGCCAAAGGACCAACAAGTGCATATTTGATTCTTACTTTAATAAACAAACTAGAATCTCGCACTTGAAACTTTGAAACCCGCAAAGATAAAGTATTGAGCAACTTTACCATACCAAGCACGCGGAGCTTGCTTAAGACCGTATAATGCCTTCTTGAAGTCGACAAACATAATGAGGATATTGTTCTGAAACATATCCTTTGCTTGCCCATGAACACTTCACGATCCAAGCCCGTAAAGGAATGCATTCTTCACATCAAGTTGCCATAATTTCCAACCTTTGAAAGAGGCAAGAGAAAAAAATGGTTCTCAAAGTTACCATTTTTGCAACTGTGGCCGAATGTTTCCTCGTAACCATCCCATAGCTTTGAGAAACCCCGTGAGCCATAAGTCGAGCTTACATTTATCAACGGCCCCATCGACCTCCTTTTTCAACCTCCGTATACCCACCTACAAGTGATAGATTGTACTTTGGTTTTGGAACCAGCCCCATGTCCGATTTTTGTGTAGTGCATCAATCTCTTCTTGCATAGCTGTTTCATTTAGGACACCCTTTTGCTTCTTCGAAATTTACCGGTTCTTCATCCGAAGGTTCGCGAAAAGACATGAGGTGACAAAGACACTGTTTATTTGAACCTCATAATCATCAAGATGACTTGGTCAGCTTTTTCTCCCTTGTTGATCTTCTATGGATATGCTCGTCACCATTAAGGTTCGAGGTATTTGAAGCCGAAGATTCACCATTATCGCTTTGAGGTTTAAATTGTGGCCGGATACTCCATATTCTTCGCATCACCATCAAGAATGACTTGTTCGGCTGAGGATTTTTGTTCACGCAATACGATGAGACTTCATCAAACACCACATCTCTTTTGAAGCAATAAATTTCTTGCTTCTCGGATCCATACACTTCCATCCTTTTTCTCGCATGAGTCATAACCAACAAAACACATTTCTTTGCTTTTCGGGTCGCTTAGTCCGGTTAGACTTTGGAACATGCGTACATAGCAAATTGAACCAAAACTCGAAAGTAATCTCACGCTGGCTTGTCACCATAAATTCTCAAAGGAGATTTTTCCCTACTGTGCCATGGAGGTAAGCGGTTTATCACATGGCATGCACATTGAAAAGCTTCTCAGCCCAAAGTTCTCAGGTAGACTTTTGTCATGTATCCACGATGCACTCACAAAAAGAGGCAAGATGAGCTATTTCTTCGGAAACACCATTTTGCCGAGGTGGCTGGACACATGTCATTTGTCGCAAAATGTTATTTTTGTTGCAATATTGAGAGAAATCCTGACATGAATTCCTGCGCCGCTCGAAGCATTTGATCTTCACCCGAATTTCTTTGAACATCATCTGCGAATTGCTAAGAATTTATCAAATACCATTTTTCTCTCTTTCTTTTCAAGAATTTCTCACCCAAGTAAATCTTGAAAAATCATCCACCAGCACCATGACATAACGATTTCCACGGTAGCTTGTCGTTATTGTCCCATTAGATCATTGTGGACTAGTTCGAACATGGAGGATCTACTATTGGATGACTTCATGAAAGGAAGACGATGCGACTTGCCAAACTGACATCCTTGACAGATTACATCCTCACGAACATTTTGTAAACTTGGTATGCCATCCACCAACTTCTTGAGGAGATTTGTTTAAAAGTTGGTAGCTCAAGTGACCCAATCGAGCATGCCGTATTGGGTTGCACTATCGCTTGGTTGTCTTTTTTCACATATGCCTCCCCCAGACATTACAAACAAGTGAACCTTTTCCTCTCCGTGAGGTAACAACAGCATCTATGGTTTTTACATTTGCAAGAACTTTTACATCATTTGGTCCAAACAAGACATATTTTCCAGAGTTTGTAATTTGAGAAACGTATCAAATTTTTCAAACCCGGAACATGAAAAAACACTTATCTACTGATAGCATTGTTGTCGTAGTGCTAATCTTTATCACCCCTTCTTTAAGTTACCGGGATAAGTTGAATTGTCTGCAGTAACAATCACTCTCTCCCCTTTGTGTTGGCGAGCTCGAAAGTAGTGAGTCATTCCTCGTTATGATGAGAGCACCCCGAATCGACATCCACTTCCTTGCATAATTCATATTTGGAGAGAGCTTGTAGCAACTCGATCTAGTCTGCTTGTTCGTCAATTTCTTCTCGGTTGTAAAGCATTGCTCCCATTTTATTTCATCATCATCTTCCAGCTCACCTGGGCAATATTTCTGCTCTAGAAAGCTTTACTGGCAATTCTTCTTAATGTGCCCCATTTGGCCGCATCCGTAGCATTTAATTGTGCTTTTACTCGAAAACGACCGTCACGATTGTTTCTTTTGAGAAAGAACGTCCTCTAAATCCGAATTTTTTGTCATTTGTCTTGCTAGAGCCTTCTTGGTTAGAAAGCAAGCTTTCTAATTTCAACTGACGGCTGCAATGCCCATCCTTGATGGAAGTGACAAAGGGGTTATATTCTTCTTCGCCCCCGAATGAAATCGTCGCGCCTGCTTCACTACTATCCATGTCTACTCCCGAAATTTCAGCACAAATGCTTTTGGCTCTTAGAAAATATTCAGAAATAGACATGCCTTCTTGTGTTATGCTCAACTCATTTTCCAACAGCTGTGCCTTGCTGTATTCTTCTTGGAAAAATATTCTTTCAAAGTTAGTCTCCCATACTTCTTTGGGTGAACTCACATCACTTAACATGATCAATGAAGTCTTTGCTAATTGAGGATCTCGAGCAAAGAGAGCTTTTCCAATACTTTATCTTCCACTTTCTCCTTGGTTCAACATTTTCTCGGATTATCGCAGAATAGCATCAACACCCGTGACTAAATCCCACGATCTTGTCCTTGGAAGATATGCCTCCATGCACAATCTCCAATATCACTTGTAGTTCGTCCCGTCAGCTTCTCAATTCCCGATGTTGGAATTATTTCCCCGTATTTGATAACCTTACAACTCCACAGCTTCAAATACTGTGTAACGTAGCTCTGATACCATAAACAAAAAATAGAAAAACAAAAGAGGAAAATATTTGGGAATAAGACTCTTATTATTTTTTGTCAAGAGAAACGAAAATACATCTCGAAATTTATAAGCTAAAAGTTAACAAACTTCTCCAAAAATAAGCTAAACAACCTGCTCCTAAAATAGCTCCTAAAATACTTATTCAAACCTAAACAACATAACAGAAACAAAGACTAAGTCTTGCCAAGGCAGGCCAGTAGAAATTTAATTAAATAAGTAAGATGCACTAATTTTCTATATTGTGCTTTATATGTAGAAGCATATCTTCTATCTCATAAAGAGTTGATAAGAGAACTACCCTCGCGTTATCATTGTCATTCGACTTAGATTTGGATTTGATCAAATGAATAATTGATTAATAAAATTTTTGGACCAAATTTATTTTTGCCATTTTCATTATTTTTTATGTTATTATTATTGCACAAAATTTAATTCAAATTTTCTAGAAAAAAGTACCAATAAAAATTTTCTTTCGAATAGACACCATACTAAAATCAATTCAGAATAAGTGTTTTTTTGCACCACTTGAACTTAAAACTTTGGCTATAAATAGATATTTATTTACCCTCATTTTGTTCATTAATTTTGACTTCTACATATTTTCTAACAAATGAATATTGAGTCTTTGTGTGATTTGTTACTGTATTTTGTGCTCGGCAAAATTATTGGAGTTTAAAGTACCGCTACGCCAATAACAAGTATATTTGTTTCATTCCGAAAGGAAGTAATGTAAAACCTCGAGTACAGTGATGGAATTAAATGTTTTAAGAAAATATAGTGAATTTCGTGGTCTCAGATATTCTTTTTATTATTTTTATTTCTAGTTTATTTCGATAAATACAATCTAATTATTTCATAACACTCCCCTAGGATGTCCATACATTAACAATTGATATGCCTCATTAAAACCTTACTAGAAAAAACTCAATAAAAAAATCCCAGAAAAACCTCAATGAAAAAAAATTCTGGTGAAGACATAAAGAGTACATATTTCTTATAATATGTATTGGAAGTTGCCTCATTAAAAAATCTCACCAGAAAAATCCAGTGGGATAGAATCTCGGCTAAGAAAAAAAGAGTACAACGCGTATTTTACTCTCTATGATCAAAATATCAATTGATATCCCTGAGACAATAAATTTTAGTCTTGTATAACAATACAAATATTGAGATTGTAATGTCTTAGTAAAATATTTCATTAAATTATGATTTAAGCGAAATTTTATTTCACAATCCTGTTGAAAATTGTGTCTGGAAAAGTACTTTGTTGAAATGTACTTTATTTTATCTTCTTCAATATATTCTTCTTTTGAAATGTACTCTATTTTATCTTCTTCAATATATTTTTCTTTCAATGAGCTATGTAAGTAGCATTGTTTTCAAAATTACTGAAATTTTATTTTCAAAGAAAAATCACACATTTTATGTGTTTAGTCACCTGCTTTAGAAGTTGCTAGTATTTTGGCAGGACTTGATAAGTATTAATGAACGACTGAACTGTAGAATACGATAATATAACAATTTTCTCACATGCACATAGATAACTTCCGTGCAATCAAACGTTATGTAGATCAAATAATCCTCCTGCATTTGTTTAACCAACAATCCCTTGGCAATATTGGTTAGAAGTAATAAATTCATATCAATAATTTGATTTCACTCAAATATTATTATATAATTTTTTTGATGATTGACTGTGATTGATAAAGTTTTTATAAAGTTGACAAAGTGAACCAGGTCCAGTGGAAGCTGATTATGTGCACGAAGATGAACCAGGTCCAATTGGGTAAATGATACAGGCACAGGTGTGATGAGGCAAATACCTATTCCTACTCAAACTTAAAGTGTGTAATTTGAGATTAGACGGCGGCGATCGTATTGAGATAAGGATGCCAGGGATATGTCATACTTTATCTAGTACACATCAAGTCAGAAGAGGAGAGCACAACAAAGAGTCAAACAAGGAAGAGGAATTAGAGTTGGAGTTGAACTAATCTTGTAGAGGGGATATTTATACCACATGAAATAAGACAAGAAGGATCGACGATTGATAGCAACAAAACAATCTGAAGGTTTCTAGGCAATTGTCAAATTCTGAGAGAGAGAAAGAGAGAGAGATATCCTTTCGTTGTTTAGTTTGTTCATTGTTTTGAGCCTCGGTGAGTTTCTAACTCGATCTGTGAATTGAGAAACGTGTCAATTAGTGATACTTGAGGTACTAGAGTTAGTCCCTTTGATTGTAGAGTTGTAATTTAAAATCTGCTCGTGAGTTGAATAAAATCCTATTGGATAGGTTGTATTTTTGTTACTCCCTTGAGCAAGGAAGTTTTTCACGTTAATTCTGTGTTTTCTTTATTGTTATAATTCTGCACTTTTGATTAAATTGAACTAGGTTCAATAGCATAGTTATTAGGTAGTGATTTCAATTGGTATCAGAGAAGGGTTTTTCTATAAATTTTTATACCTTGAAAAATCAAACCATGGTTGCACCACCAACAACTTAGGATGGACAGTCAACCACCAAGCCACCTTGTTCAATGACCACTTTTATGGTTGGTAGAAAAATCGCATGATGGAGTTCCTCGTAGGTGAAGATGTGGAATGTCGTATTGGATGGACCTACTATTCCTATGAAAATGATTGAGGATGGAAAAAATCAATTTCCAACAGGAAGATTGGAGTATATAAAGAAAGAAAAACTGGCCGTCGAGATCAATGAAAAGGCAAAGAAGATTTTGGTGTGTGGAATTGATCTTGACGAATACAATTGTGTTTCATCATATACCAATGCAAAGAAAATTTGGGATGCTCTCCAAATGGTCATGAAGGAAGTGAAGAAGTCCAAGATCGATATATTGAATCTTCAATATGAATTGTTCAGGATGAAGGATGGGGAATATATTCATAATATGCACACCAGGTTCTTTTCTATTATTAATGAGATGCACTCTCTTGGTGAGACTACTCCCACAAGTAAGGCTGTAAGGAAGCTTCTTAGTGTACTACCTGAATCCTGGGAAAGCAACATGAAAGCTATTTCTGAAGCAAGAGATCTTGATACTTTGACCATGGATGACTTGATTGGAAATCTAAAGATTTATGAACTCAAGAAATAGAGCTGACCAATTCTCATAAGGAAAAGAACCTAGTCCTCAAGTCTACTGTTGAGGATGACAACATGACTTTGCTCATTCAAAGATTTTAGCGAATCATTAAGAAAGACTTCAACACTCAGTACCAGAATACATCTAAATCTATTGACAACAATCTTCGAGATCTGACCTACCACAAGTGTGGTGAACCTGGTCACTTCATGAAAGAATGTCCTCAATGAGAGTTAGAACACAAATGTAACTTGACTGAGAAATCCAAAAAAAGGAAAGAAGGATCAGATTCATATCCCTAACAGAAGACTCACCACGAAAGAAGCAGATAATGTGGTGAAGCGAGCTCTCGCTGTCATGGGAGACTCCTCCAGTGATGAATTTGAAGCAGCTATTGAACAAGATGATTGCTCTCTCTCTTGGCCATAGATGGTTCTAATGATGAAGATGTGCTGGATCTAATGGTTGATTTAGACTCAGACAGTTAGAAGACAGAAATGAGGTAAGCTTCTTAAAACTCAAATAAAAAATAAGAACCTATTCTCAAAAGAAACTTGCATCATTATCTCTTGTTCTCATAGATGAATATAACACTCTGTCTATTGAAAAGGAACAAATCATGAGTGCATTTGCATCTCTTAAATTTGATAATAGAAAACTTGAGGAAGAGAAAGAGATTTGTTAAAAAGGGTAGAGGAGTGTGAAAATGTCCTCAAGGAAAATCATGAAAAAGATGAAATATAAAAAAAAACTCAATATAGAGTCACAAGTTTTGAGCACTATGATTCAGAAACTTCAAAAGACTTTAGATAAAATCAAAGTTGAATTAGAAAAAACCTTATGGACTAGGTCCTCTGAACTTCTAATCTCTATGCATGAAAATCACTCCAACAAAAGACAAGAATTAGGATACAATAATGGTACATACAACTCTAAGCATGGACCTAAATTGCATCATGTTTTCTGCTCCCACTGTGGTTTGACAGGACATTATAAGAACAATGCTTAATAAAGCAAAAAGCCATAATGAGAAACTTTGATATGCAAGACCTAGGTCAATGTTTACAAAAGTCAAATCCAAGTCTAGAAAATTGAAAATCAATAGGAATGCTATCTTGCCACATTGGACCAAAAGAGATTTAATCCATACATTTAAAAATGAAAAGGGACACAGGCTTGTCTGAGTACCCAAATCTAACCTATGACTGTATTTGTAGGCAAAAGTGAGAGCAAGGAAAGGAACCTGGTACATGAACAGTGCATGTTCTAGATATATGTCAGGATCAGTGGAAAGCTTTCTCTTACTCACCAATCATAAAGGCGGGAATGTGGCCTTTGGCAACGGAAAGAAGGGTGAAATTGTTGGAATAGGAAAAGTTGGGAGATCCATGTCACAAGCAATTGAAAATGTGTACTATGTGAAGGGATTGAAACATAATCTATTGAGCATCTCTCAACTGTGCGATAAAGGAAACTCTGTCTTATTCACATCAGCAGATTGCAAGGTTACCAGCTTGAAGACAGGAAACCTGGTTCTCAAAGGATAGAGATACAAAAATGTGTACAAGAAAAACATCATGGATTCCACAGGAGAAAGCTTTCGCGTTTGAGTGCACTAATGGATAGTTTGTTACTCTGGTACAGACGCATGGGTCATGATAGCTTTTCACATCTGAACAAGCTTGTTGGTAAAGAACTAGTACTTGGTTTGCCTAAAATCAAGTTCAAAGACGGCTTGATATGTGATGTGCAAAAGGAAAACATGTGAGGTCTACTTTTAAGCCCAAGAAGGTAGTTAGTACCACTTGGTGCCTGCAATTCATTCACATGGATCTGTGTGGTCACATGAGAATCACAAGCAGAGGAGACTAGAGATATGTATTTGTCATTGTGGATGATTATACCAGGTTCACCTGTGCACTGTTATTGGCATCTAAAGATGAAACATTTGGCGTATTTTCCATATTTGTCAAGAAAGTGCAAAAGAAACTCAACAGTGAACTGGTGAGCATCAGGTCAGATCATGGAACTGAGTTTGAAAATTCAAAATTTCTTGAATATTGTGCAGATGCAGGTATTGATCACAATTTCTCATCCCCAAGATCTCCACAATAAAATGGGGTAGTTGAAAGGAAGAACATAACTTTGGAGGATATGGCCAGAACTATGTTGATAGCCAATGGACTACCTCAAGGATACTAGGCTGAGGTAGTCAACACTGCATGCTACTTGATTAACAGGTGTATGATCAGACCATGGCTAGACAAAGCTCCCTATGAATTATTGAAGGGAAGAAAGCCAAATCTGGCTCATCTTAGAGCATTTGGGTGCAAGTGCTTTGTTCACAACAATGGCAAGGATGCATTGGAAAATTTTGATGCCAAGAGTGATGAAGGAATTTTTTGGGTTACTCTTCACATAGCAAGGCATACAAAGTCCTAAATAAGAGAGCAAACTGTGTGGAGGAAAGTGTGTATGCAATCTTTGATGAACAAAAGGAAGTGGACATGGTGATTACATAGAAGGAAAAAGAATAGATTGGCATGGCACCAACAACAAACTCTAAGGGGGAACCAGGTACACAGAATGAGATCACTCAGTCTGAACATCAAGACACCTCCAGGACACTAAATGAGCAATTTACCACATCAGATGAAGCAAGCATGATACTGTAGAGGAACCAAAACTTATGACTACTCAAAATTCTCAGGAAGGAGGACCTAGTTTATCATGTGAAGCAGATCACCAAAAGACATGAGAAGGAAATTGGAAGCATAAAAGTTCACATCCAATGTAGAACATACACTCCTTGTTGGACTCTAGGATACAGACCAGGTCTAGGCTGAGAAACATGTGTGCATTTTTAGCATATTTATCCAGTATTGAGCCAAAAAATATAAAAGAGGCTTTGTTTGATGCAAACTGGATCATTGCTATGCAGGAAGAACTGGAGCAGTTCAAATGCAGTAACGTGTGGAACCTGGTTCCTCATCCTAAAAGCAAAATAGTTATAAGAACCAGGTGGATCTTCTGAAATAAGTTTGATGGTCTGGTGACCATTGTCAAAAATAAAGCTAGACTAGTAGTCCAAGGGTACAACCAGGAAGAAGGTATTGATTATGAAGATACCTTTGCTCCTGTGACTAGGATGAAAGCGATCAGAATACTCATTGGCATCATGCCACACACATGAGATTTAAATTGTTTCAGATGGATGTGAAGAGTGCTTTTCTAAATAGTTATCTACAGGAAGAAGTTTATGTGAAGTAGCCCCCAGGTTTTGAGGATCATGAATTTTCAGATCATGTATACAAACTGAACAAGGCTTTGTATGGGCTCAATCAAGCTCCCATGGAATAGTATGATAGACTCTCAAGCTTTCTCTTGAAAAGTGGGTATAGCAGGGGGAAGATAGAAAAGACCATGTTCCTCATAAAAAAAGGGAAAGGACATCCTCATTATGTAGGTCTATGTTGATGATATTATATTTGGAGCCACCGATCAAGGTCTATGCAGTGAGTTTTCTTAGCTCATGAATAATGAGTTTGAGATGAGCATGATGGGAGAGTTGAATTATTTTCTGGAGTGTCAGATCAAGCAATCAAAGAAAGAAACATCAATTAACCAGCAAAAATATATCAAGGAACTGCTAACCAAATATAATATGGAGAATTCCAAAATAAATGACACTACAATTGCAACCACTACCTCGCTAGATACTGATGAACCTTGTTCAAAGGTTGAGGAGACAATGTATAGGGGGATAATTAGATCTCTACTGTATCTGACTGCTACTAGACCTGACATAGTGTTCACTGTGTGATTATGTGCAAGGTTCCAGTCAAATCGAAAGGAATCTCACATGAAGGCTGTAAAACACATTTTGAGGTATCTAAAAGGTTCAATAGACCTGATTCTCTAATATCTTGCCAGTAATTCCTTTAAGCTTATTGGGTATGCAGATGTAGACTATGTTGGATTCTTGGTAGAAAATAAGAGAACATCTGGGATGGAACACTTTTTAGGACCTTGTTTGATCTCTTGGGAAACCAAAAAGCAAAATTCAGTGGCCTTATCTACAACAGAAGTTGAGTATGTTGCGGCTGCCTCATGTTGTGCTCAAGTATTATAGATTAAGAAATAATTGAATGATTATGGGATCAAGATGAAAAGGATTCCCATCCTATGTGACAATATCAATGCTAACAAAATGGAAAAACCCAATTCACCATAAAAGGACCAAAAAAATTGATGCGCGCCACTACTTTTTGAGATACAATGTAGAAAGGGAAATATTTTGATGGAGTTTTGCAAAAAATGAGGGCTAGGTGGCTGACATCTTTACCAAGTCCTTGGGACGGGAGCCGTATGAGAAAACACATGTGGAACTTGGACTCATCAAGCTTAACTGAATCTGTGCATCTCTCTCTTTCTCAATTTTGACTAGAAATTAGTTTATTCTTATGCTCATTAGATATTGTTGTATGTATATTGCTAATTCAGTTTTGTTCCTTTTTAGTAGGATCATAGATGTGTTATGGGTTTACAGCACTATCGACACTTAAAGCTTAAAAAAGATGATTGGTCTTAGGTATGTTTATACATATATGAGGTGCTTTTACTTTATTTTCAGGCAAATAAGGCTTTGGAGTTGAATTCTGGAAAATAAGAGGAAAAAGTGCAGAAAACGGGTCAAGTTCAGACCTCAATGCGAGTTGTACCTAGTAATCATGATAAAATATTAAGGAGTTACATAAGTGGGTCCAATTTTGACTCTTGGTACGAGCCGTACTAAGAAGCCATGGCAAATTTAAGAGAATATGTCAAGTTGGCAGATCCCATGGTACGAGTATAGACCACGAGTCATAACATCAAGGTACGAACCGTACCAATGACTCGTGGAAAACTTCAGAGGATGCCAGACTTTACAAGATCAGACCACGACATGCAACGTACGACTCGTAGCATCATTGTACGAGTCGTACCAACTCCCAAGACTTGACAGATTTCGAAGCTGCACTGCATACTATGGATGGAAGACACGACCCATAGCCTCATGCTATGACTCATAGGATATGTCGGCAGCAGTTCCCTGTTAATTTAGGAAAAGTTTTAATTATTTGTATAAATACTTTTTAGGTTATTCTCTTTAGGGAAACCAATTAGTTAGTTTGTAATTGTGATTTTGGTTTTTCTAACACTAATTGGAGATCAAACACACGAATTGCTTGAGATTTTCTTAAATTGTTCTTGAATTGATCATAGTTTGATTGTGCAATAATCAATTGGGTTTTTCTTCAATAATCATTACAAGTTGTTAATTATGTTTTCCTTCATGAAATCTAATTCTTGTCTTGCAATCATGAATAGCTAAAACCTCCACAACTAGGGATGTGGGAACTATGGTGGAATAACTAACTAAGGTTAGAATAAGGTGATTCTAAACCAATACGCAAGCTTGTATTGTTCATCTCTTCATCATAAACATTTCTTAACAGTGTACAACGTTAGGACTTGCCCGTATTCCTTACTTGCTTGAACCTAGAGAAGTAGAGATTAGGAAAAGAGAAGAACAACAAAGTCTTGAATTTTAGCTTCATTGAATAACTTGAAACCGTGCTCTTCGGATATTTAATTTGAAATAATTGATAATAGTTAAAGTGGAATCACTCAATAGACCTAATCCGGGAATTGAGTATAGTCATCCAAGAGGGATGAATCAGTCGGTTGGATGAACTTATGTCATCAGTTATGCAGGCTAAGTATTGACATATATCATTATTGTAATAATCTGAAGTTGTTATGAATCCATAGTTAATTGCATAAATTTGATCACAACATCAATTTACCACATTCTTACTTGATTACTTCTTTAAACCCCCCATTAGGAAATAACTGAACTGAAAGTATAAATACTAGTGTTATTATAAATCTTGACCATATTTCCTTTGAGATCAACCCCAACCTTAGTTGGATTCTTTATTGACAACTTCTGCGCTATACTTCTTCAGGGGTGTAATTTGAGCATTATCAAAAATAGCGTCGTTGCGGGGCAATACGACTTAGGATTAGACTAGTTGCTTGTGTTTAACTTTTGTTCTTTATTTCCTTGCTTACGTTTTTCTTTTGTTCTGCTTTATTCAAGCTACAGTAAGGATACCCTAACTCAAGAGCAACCTCTGTGAATAGCAAGATGGAGGATAAGTTGAGTGTTGAGGCACTGGCAGCCGACCTTATGAACTATAATGGGGATAATATCCGAGGGTACACCAAGATGGTAAATGCATTAGAGGGAATGGGGTCCTACAACTTCAGGACGAGAAGTTGGATCTTGATCTAAAGAACCGTGCAACCCGTTCAGCAAAACCGTCAATTGAAGTACCACCAGTCTTGGAGCTTAAAGCTCGACCTCCACATCTGAAATATGCATTTTTGGAGGAGAACAACACATTGCCAGTGATTATTGTTGCAGACCTTATAGAGTGGAAAGTCGAGGCCCTGGTGTCAGTATTGAGAAGATACAAAAGGCAATTGGTTGGACCATTGCTGACATCATCGGTATCCCTCCAGGCATATGCACCCATAAAATTCAGCTTCAGCCAAACTGTGTATCGAGTATAGAGCACTAGAGACGACTGAATCCACCTATACAGGGGGTGGTGAAGCTAGATGCTGGTGTACTTTACCCCATCACTGATAGTAAGTGGGTGAGTCCAGTGAAGTGTGTACCAAAGAAACGCAGAATCACGGTAGTGCAAAATGAGAAAAATGAGTTAGTACCAATAAGGAAGGTTATAGGTTGGTATGTTTGCATGGACTACTAGAAACTCAATCGCTGGACATAAAAAGACCATTTTTCGATGCCTTTCAGGGATTAGATGCTCGACAGGTTGGCAGGCAGAGGATGGTACTATTTTTTATGGTTATTCGAGGTATGACTAGATCTCCATAGCCCCGAAGGACCAAGAGAAACCACCTTCACCTGTCCTTATGGGACTTTTTCTTTCAGGAGGATGCCATTTATCCTCGATTGGGGGTCATCATAGTGGTATCTGGACTGCACAAAAAATTCTGTAGTACGGGTAATATTGGCCCACAATCCATCAGGATGCTTATGATTTTTCCAGGTCCTATGATCAATTCCAAATACAAGGAGACATCACTCATAAGCACGAGCTACCATTAATCTCAATTTTGGAAGTAGAGCTGTTTGATGTATGGAGTATTTACTTCATAGACCCATTTGTGAGCTCATATGGGATGAAGTATATTTTAGTGGCTGTGGATTATGTATCAAAGTGGGTGAAATCCATTGCACTCCCTAACAATGAAGACAAAAGTGTCCCATCATTTCTACGGAAGCACATATTTGCCAGATTTCGTACCCCCAAAGCCATCATCAACGATGGCAGATCACACTTTTGTAATTGCCTCTTTAGAACTCTGCTTGAGAAATATGGTGTAAAGCATAAGATGGCAACACCTTACCATCCTCAATCAAGCGGACAAATGGAGGTCCCCAACAGGGAGATCAAGACGATCTTGGCTAAAATAGTAAACACCAATAGGAAGGACTGACCTAGGAAGCTGGATGATGCACTCTGGACATATTAGATAGCTTATAAAACCCCTATTGGCACCTCACCATATCAGCTGGTGTATGGCAAGTCATGCCATTTCCTAGTGAAGCTGGAGCATAAGGCATTGTGGGCATTAAAGAAGTTGAACCTAGACTGCAGTGTAGCATCCAAGCTAGGGCTAGATCAGTTAAATGAGTTGGATAAATTTCAACATCGAGCTTATGAGAGTGCATCCATATATAAGGAGAGAATGATGATTTATCATGACCGAAAGAGCAAAGAGGGAGTTTAATACTGGTGATCTGGTACTGCTGTTTAACTCTAGGCTCCATTTGCATTCAGGAAAACTAAAGTCTAGATGGATGGGACCATGTAGAGTAGTGGAAGTATTTCCATATGGTGCCATTGAATTAGATAAAAAATATGGTAAGAAGTTCAAAGTGAATGATCAGAGAGTAAAATTGTATCTAGGAAACACTGATGAGGTAAAGGAAATTAAGTCGGTGTATCTTGATGAGGCCTGAATAGTCAAGAGACTTGCATCATGCTGTGATGTTAAATCAGGTGCTGCATGGGAGGCAACCCATGAATGGTCGGTGAAGTCCGAGTAGCTGACAGAAGTGCTTATAGCACCACAGGTATGTCCTTTTCTTAGTTTTTATTTTCTTGTTTTGGGGACAAAATATGTTTTTCAGAAGGGGGTTGTATATGTCTTTTGGTTTTGGTTCATCCGAGGGTTTTTGTTGTCGTGTTTCTTTTTTTTTGGATATGCTATCTAGTAGAACCTTCATGTTTAGGATGTTTTGTTTTTGTTTAATTAAAAGTAGCTTAGAAGTACTTAACAGCCAATAAATGCACATGTGTTTGATATTTTGAAATTGTTGAAAAAATGACCCTTTTTCAAAAAAAAAAATTATTGTATAGTTAACTGTGTATGTGACTGCGAATCATGACTATTATGGATCTTTATATGACATTTAAGTTATTAGCATGATTGACTGTAGTTTAGCTATGCATGAACCGGATAGGTAGTGTGTGATGCAAACTTGTACTATATGTGAGTGACCTCTTACCTAGTTTGATACTGTGTGGGTGATCTAGATCTTACCGATTAGTCTTTGCTTAGGTTATAGGATAGTTAGTTAGGAAAGGATCATAGGCCATCTTTGAATTAGCTCACTTTTAGCCTAAATTGCTCTACCAAATGAATGAGTATC
>JACEIK010005072.1:54944-69143 GCA_018107945.1 Datura stramonium | reverse complement strand
CCCCTCCATGTACATATTTTTTGTTTTATTATTTATGTTAAGGCCTGGGGGTGTTGCTCAGCCCCTGTCCACCACAAGGGCGTTTACAAAAAAAAAAAAAAAAAAAAATTGACCATTTTTCTTTGATTAGCCCATTCACCTTCCCACTTATTTATAATAAACATGTTTTGACCCTGGTCCCTCCTTGGACATTGTGAACCTCAACTCAGACAAAATGCCTAAGTTGGAGGTGGCTATTATAGGGGTGCGTAAGCTGTATGGGGGAAATAAAAGGAGAAAAAGTTAATCAATGAAAAGTGAGTTTGGTGTGAAAGAAAAAAGAAAAAGAAAAAAATCTTGAAAAAAAAGAAGAGAAATAAGAGAAAAGTGAAAAAGAAGTCATACCCACTAGTTGAATGAGGAATGGAATGGAGAAAAGGGAGGAAAAAATGAAGAAAAAAATGGAAAAGTCAAATAGTGAAGTCAAACTTGTGTAGTGCCAAGGAGGGTTAGTCACTATTTTCATATTTACCATACCCCATCCGAAGCCTATATTACAAGCCAATAAAAGTCCTATAGCGATTCTAGCCTGAATGTTTGAAAGACCAGAGTAGAAAAATAAGAGCAAACCGATGGTATCACCTGTGTAGTATTTAAAAATTCTTTGTAAGAGTGAGAGATTTGTTTGATAGTATTGAATTTATATATATATCTTTGAGTGTGTGGGGACTTCGTTTATTGTGAGGGTACATGGGTTGCATTGCATTATGCTAATATTCTGTGTAAACAACATTAGTGATAGCTTGGTTGTCTGTTAATAATTGAATGCCATCTCTAGATCCCTTTGTGTCATGACTTGTAGTTGCATGTATGCATAGCTAGTTGGTTTTGAATGGAAAAAGGGGTCAGTACTTAATAGTGCTCATGTGTGTAAATTTTGATGTTGTTAATTGTAGGTCTTTTGTTTTACTTTCTAGTTTAGTGTCGTGTTATAGTACTGTTTTGATTGCCCGAGGACATACAAAAGTTCTAAGTTGAGGGTGTTGACGTGTTGTGGGTTTACAACACTTTCTACGCTTAAAACTTAGAAAAAATGCTTGGTATATTTAAACAGATATGAGGTGCTTTTACATTATTTTTAGGGAAATCAAGTTTTGGAGTTTGCTGGAAAAGAAGAGGAAAAAGTGCAGAAAATGGGCCAAGTGCAGACCTCAGTATGAAACATACCTTGGTGGCACGAGCCATACCTGGTAATCGTGATAAAATACAGAGGAGTTGCATAAGTGTTGGGGCCAATTACTACTCTTGATATGAGTTGTGCAATCTTGATACGAGTTGTACCAAGGAGCCATGATGAATTCTAGAGAACATGTCAAGTTGGTAGATCCCAAGGTACAAGTATTATGACACCCCGGATAATTTGAGCGATAAAATAGTGCTTTCGAGGTAGGACTAAGAGTTCATAATAGGCTAAGAAGGAAGTGTTATGATTTATTTGAGTCACTCTATGGTCATATTTAAATTGGACGTCGATCAAGTTGTAGAACAAAATTCGAAAAAAGTTATCGCAAAATTTCCTTCTTGAGATTCTTTGAAATTTAGGTCAAATGTCTCAAAAATTTTCTCCCAATATATAAGGAGTTAGGGGGTGTTTGACCTATCAAATTAAATGTATATGAGTCTAGTTTCAATTCATCAAACTATTCGCCAATCCGACTTCGGAGTAGAGAGATATTCGCATTTTCGTGAGACTACGCAAGCAGGCACGTTATGAGGGTCTAAGGCGGTGGAGAACTATAAATAGACCCTTGGTCGGTTGTTCTTCATACAAATTCATTTCCAGCAAGTTTCTTCGTGAGAAACCTCTCTCTAACTCTCCCTTAAGTGTTCTAAGTGTTCCTAAGTTAGGAAGCCATGGTTTAACATTATTTTGATATCGGGAAGTCGGGAGCTTGGTATAGTCCGTGGTTCGGTGTCTTTTCTAGGCTGTTGGTGGCTGTTTCATGGTGAATCTGTTGGTAAGCCTTCTTCCTTTTGTTCTCCTTAGTGTTTACGGTTGGTTATTTGTGTATTCACCTCGGTAGGTTATTGTATCAGAGTTTCTACCATCGAATTCCTATGAATCTCTTCGGGTAAGCTTCATTTGTCTTGTTTTATTGTTTAGCTGTGTTGGCTGCATTATGGTAGAATTTTGGAATACCTTTAGGCAGTAGGTTCGTGGTATTGAAGGCTCAAATTCGTCTAGGGAATCTAAGGTATGTTAGGCTCGTCCCTCCCTTTGTCAGTATGAATTCCGTAGCCGTTGTCGTCCGTGTTGACGTGTGTGTTGGTTGTTTTGTGATGACTTGTGTTTTTGCTATTATTGAACTCTTTTTATTCTGTTTATATGGTGATAAAGGTGTGTATAAGGTGCTGGTTTGGTTGGTGGCTCGGGCTTGAGTGCAGAGAAGCGTAGTCATGGAAAATTGTTAGGCTCGTGTCGAGAGGCCGTGTGTGAGGCGTGTGATTCTTATAGAAAGTTGTGGGATGTTTGAGTGAATGAGATTAGATGATCATATTGACAAGTGAATGAGGGATTAGAGGGGTTAAGGTCGATGGTTGCGACGATCTTTTGTTATATTTGAATCGGGGATCGTGTCGATGGCACGTGACGACCGTGGTGACACTTGGGTTGTTGGCCGTGTCCCTTAATGTTAGTAGTAATTATAATGGTGTGTGGGTTGTTTGTAAGCTTGAGGATAGACTGGTTAGGACGGTAATCCTTAGCTTGGTTAGTGGCTCGTCTGTGGATGGCTAGACGTGAAAGAATAGTATTGTGTTGTAATAGTCGGGTTGTGGGGTTTGAGATCCGATTGTGAGCTATTTGAGAATGTATTATTATTGTTGTTGATTGTGTGTGTTTTATATTTGAGGTCTTGTGGCTTGTGGATACCCGATGCACGTAAGTTGTTCCGGCTAGGGATCGATCCCGAGGTGCCTTGTGTCTTGTGGATACCTAATGCAAGAGAGTGTTTTCGGCTGAGGGGTTGAGCCCAAGGAGTGAAATGACCTACAAGATTGAGAATGATGTCCTCCATAGTGTCGAGTTGAGACATGATTCAAGAGTGGTCCGACATGTCTGAGCCTTCCTGGGATCGCGATTGGTTCTCCCAGATGAATTGAGCTCTGCTAACTGTGTGTAGCCAAGAGAGTGTCCAACAATGCTTGATTGATGATGTTGATTAATTGGTATTTACTCTTGATTTGCTAGGAATTACACTTTGGTTGTTGTTTTTGTTATATATTATCTGATAGTAGTAGATGCTAGATGTAGGCTGGTGTTAGCTGAGGGCATTGAGAGGTCTAGAGACGATGACAGGTGAGTTGGGTCGGCTAGGTGCCATTGTATTGTTATTTACTTTTGGACTTGCCAGGCTTATGTGAGCCAGGTAGGTTCTGTTTGTATGTTTGCTTGTGTTTTCTAGGCTTATGGGGGCCAGGTAGGTTTTATGTGTTTACTTAAGTTGAGTTCTCCTTCTGCAATATTTGGTATATCTGTTGATCTCTAATCTTAGTCTTCCAGTTGTTTCTGTCTTTCATGCTCGGTACATTATTATACTGATGTCCTAGTCAGGGCGCTGCATTCATGCCTGCAGGTGATGGTGGGCTGTTAAATCAGGTTCTTGATTGCTGAGTGGAGTTCCAGCTGAGTCGGTATGCTCTAGTTTTTTTTGAAGTTTTCAGAGGTTGAGTTATGGGTAGTTCGGGGCCCTATCCCGAGCAATTGATTTCTATTATATTTTTAAAGGCTCATAGACATTAGTTGTGGGTATTGTGTCATTGTTATAGGCCAGGTAGGCCATGTTGTATAGTTTTTCTTTCATTTCGTGGTCTTCACAGCATATTGTATTTATTTTTCTTGGTTGGCCAGGTGAGCCAGTTTCTGCTATAGTCTATCGTCTTATTCTGATTGTATAGTTATTTTGTTGTTGAACCTTATTGGTTCTGGCCCTTATTTTATATTTTGGACATCGGGTATGCTCATATCAGGAGTGGCACCAGGTGCCAGTCACGCCTCCTCGGGTTTGGGGTGTGACAAGTATAGACCACGAGTCGTAACATAAAGGTACGGACCATACTAATAACTCATAAAAAATTTCAGAGGATGCCAGACTTTACAAGATCAGACCATGATAGGCAACATACAACTCGTAGCATTATTTTACAAGTCTTACCAACTCCTAGGACTTGATAGATTTCAAAGCTGCATTCCATACTACAGACGGAAGCCACGACCCGTAGCTTCATGCTACGACTTGTAGGATATGTCGGCAACAGTTCCCTATTAATTTAGGAATGGTTTTTAATTATTTTTATAAATACTTCTTAGGTTATTCTCTTTAGAGGGACCAATTCATTAGTTTGTAATCATGATTTTTGGATTTCCTAACACTACATGGAGATCAAATACACGAATTGCTTGAGATTTTCTTAAATTGTTCTTGAATTGATCGTAGTTTGATTGTGACGATAATCAATTGGTTTTTTCTTCAATAATCATCGTAAGTTGTTAATTATGTTTTCTTCCATGAAATCTAATTCTTATCTTGCAATCATGAATAACTAAAATCTCCATAACTAGGATTGCGGGAACCATGTGGAATAGCTAACTAGGATTAACATAGCGTGATTCTAAACTAATATACAAGCTTGTATTGTTCATCTATTCATCATAATAAACATTTCTTAATGGTGCACAACAGTAGGACTTGCCCGTACTTCCTACTTGCTTGAACCTAGAGAAGTAGAGATTAGGAAAAGAGAAGAACAACAAAGCCTTGAACTTTAGCTTCGCTGAATAACTTGAGTTGCAGCTGCATGATAGTTAATTAGGAATAATTGATAATAGTAAAAGTTGAATCACTCAAGAGACCTAATTCAGTAATTCAATATAATCATCCAAGAGGGACGAATCAGTCGGTTGGATGAATTTATGTTATCAGTTCTGTGGGCTAAGTATTGGGATGGATTAGTAGTGTAATAACCCAAAGTTGTTATGAATCCATGGGGATCACTTTCCTAGTTAATTGCATAAACTTGATCACAACACCAATTTACCACATTCTTACTTGATTACTTCTTTAAACCTCCAATTAAAAAATAACTGAACTAAAAGCATAAATACTAGTGTTGTTCTACATACTGACCATATTCCCCGTAGGATCGGCCCCAACCTTAGTTGGGTTCTTTATTGACAACATTCGCGTTATACTTCTTCAGGGGTGTAATTTGAGCGTTAGCAATCACACCTCAGGCAAGGCTACAACAGAAGTGTTGGTGTTGATGATGTAACCCCTATTTTCTAAACTTATGCAGATTGAACAAGACTCAAGCAAAGAAATACAGGAGGAGCCTGGTCCCTCCATGAGTCAAGTGGTTTGTTCCCTCTCATTTCTTATATTTGTTGATTTATAGTCAGCGCAGCAACCACTACACAAATGAACCTAGTCCAATTCTTCATGTCATGATGGGGAACTAAACATGTTTTGTCCGTTCTACAAAAAAGGGCGGCAAAACGTGTCCCACTTTTTCCCTTCCCACCTAGTGTCAGATACTTGATTCTTGATAACCGCCACTTCTTGAACTAGGTCTATCATTACCACATCCCATCCCTACTACTCCACAACCTTTCCCACTTCCCAAATATCTCTTTATATTTTCAATCCTTCTCATTCTATTTCCCATCTGCCTCACTGCCAAATTGTTTTTTCTTTAGGGTTTCAAGATTCTTTTGTTCAGCTTTCTTTATTCTCTCTTGAACTCAAAAATGGCTTCCTCTTTCACTACACCATCTGAAACACATGTTCCTTTGATAGACTCTACCCCTCCATCTAGTCAGGGGGAACCTACATCTATACCTGGTACATCTAATCTCACTCCCCTTAGCTCTGAAACTCCTTCGTCCATCCCTATCTCTCCAAGTACTAAAACTTTGACACCAGGTAACTCTATTGTCACCCCAGACTTAGGGTTAGGTGATACTGAGATTCCTGCCCCTAATCTTGCTAAGAGTAAGGGTAAAGTCGGCACCTCAGAGATACCAGCGCCAAATAGGGCAGATGATGGTGATGACAATGTTCCTTTGAGTGCTAAATGGGAGCGTCTCAAAACTAGGCGAACCTCTTCAGCAAGAAAGCATATTGATGTCAAACCCTCTCCTCCCCCACGCCGAAGAACCCAGGGTGCAGTTCTAAAAGAGATAGAGAGGCTAACCACTTCTAGGAAAAGGACCTAGCCATCGATGAAGTGTGCTGAGACTGAACAAACCCCAGCAGTTGTGAATGTTGATTGCAGTAGTGATGAAACTGGTCTAGAGTCTGAGGGATCAATTTTGAAAAAGAAAAATTCTAGGACTCCTTATTCCGACCCTATTCCCCCTAATGCTCTCCAAAGTAAGAATATGGCTAAATTTAATGTATTGGGGAAAGGAGAACTATTTTAGGTCTCAAAAATTCTTGAAAGGTAGAGTCATTGATCGCTCTGTGGCCTCAACCTGGGTTGGACAGATTGATCGAAAAATTGAGGTTCCAAGATTGGACACATTTGTTTCTCTGATCTCTTCCAAAAGTTCATGAGCATGAGGTGGTCCGTTTCTATACGAATCTTGAAATCACGAAGGATGAGGAGGTGAAGTCAACTGTCAATGGCATTAGTTTTACTCTGAATGAGAGGGCTCCAAGTGAGATTTTGCAGGTTCCTTTTAAAGGGTATGTTGACCGTGAGGTTTCCAGGCCAAAGGACAAGGCTCTCACTACCAAGTTCACTCAAAGGAGGGTCACTACTGGACCTAGGTGTGTGCTTAAAGGTGAAATGGGTCCTGACCATAAGCTCCTCTTCAAATTGGTCAACAAGTGTCTCCTGCCCTGTACTGAGCGTCGCCATGAAGTGTCTCATCATGATATGGGGCTAATGGGAACCATTGATAGTCAGCAGAAGGTTAACCTTCCTTTGATTATGCTCTGTCACATGACCAAAGTGATTAATCCAGCTAGGGGTTCTCATAAGTTGGCATATGGGTTTTTTTTTCTCACCAAGTTCTTTGAATCACATTGTATTCCCTTATCAGCTGGGAAAATTAGGTCAAAGATAGATATATTTGACAAGAAGACTCTAGAGGAATGTGAGTTGCTGCAACCTGTACTAGGATCCAAGGAAAAAGGTCCTGTGAGTCAGATGCTTCTTGACCTACAGAATGTTAATGCTAGAGTGGTCGAACTAGAGAGGAAAATGCCAAACTTAATTATGATCTGTCTGCAGCTCAAATTGAGATCTCCTCCCTTAAAGACAGAATGATTCACGAGCAAATTGTTCATAACAACATAATTGACAAGCTTCTGTACTTAATAGAGAAAAACTAACCCTCTTTCTTTGTCCTTACCAGTGTCTCTTCCTTTTATCTCTTTTGTTTTTGTCTTGTTGTCTGAGTGTGGTAGGTTTCTCTTTTGGTTGAACCAGTTTCCTATGATTTTCTCCTTTAATTGTTGTATCTTGTCTATAAATTCAATGCTATATGATTGGGGTTGGTTCACAACCGGCTTAATCTATTTTTTTCTTGAAGTATGTTTGATCTTGTATGATTTAGATGACTCATTTCATTAACTGTTTTAACACTTACTCTTGTTTAAGGTTTGCTCTGATTAGTGTTTCCCTAGTGACCATGGATTAGTAATTTATTGCACATGCTTAATGCTTAATAGATTCTTTGTCTAAAAACTTTTTAATAATGTCAAAAGGGGGAAAGGAGTGAATGCAGTCACTGCATATAGTGTGTTTGTCATCATCAAAAAGGAAAAAATTGTTATATAATTATTTTAATGATTGACTGTGATTGAAATTTTTTTTTATAAAGTTGACAAAGTGAATCAGGTCTAGTGGAAGCTGATTATGTCACAGTGCACGAAGATGAATTAGGTCAAATTGGGTAAATGATACAGACACATGTGTGATGATGTAGATACCTATTCCTACTCAAACTGGGAGTGTGTACTTGTAGATAAGGCAACGGTGATCGTATCGAGATAAGGATGCCAGGATATGTCATACTTTATATAATACACATCAAGTCAGAAGATGAGAGCACAACAAAGAGTCCAACAAGGAAGAGGAATTAGAGTTGGAGTTGGACTAATCTTATAGATGGGATATTTAAATCACACGAAACGAGACAAGAAGGGTCGACTATTGATAGCAACAAAACGATCTGAAGGTTTCTAGGCAATTTTCAAATTCTGAGAGAGAGAGAGAGAGAGAGAGAGATCCTTTCGTTGTTCATTTTGTTCATTGTTTTGAGTCTTGGTGAGTTTCTAATCGGGATGTGAGTTGAGAAACGTGTCACTAGTTAGAGGTAATTAGTGATACTTGAGGTACTAGAGTTAGTCCCTTTGATTGCAGAGTTGTAATCTAAAACCCGCTCGTGAGTTGAATAAAATCCTCTTTGATAGGTCATGTTTTTGTTACTCTCTTGAACTAGGAGGTTTTTCATATTAAATATGTGTGTTCTTTACTGTTATAATTCTGCACTTGTGATTAAATTATACCATTTCAATAGAGTAGTTAGTAGGTGGTGATTTCAAATATCTTCACATAAAAGTAAAATTATATCTTGACTGCACATTAATATAAATAATATTATCTCATAGATAGTAATAGCAGGATAAATAAGTGCACCGATTGCGCTAAGATATGGTGATTTTTAATCATTTTCATTAGATTGAAACATATATTTCTTTATGTCAAGTGATCTCATAATTGTTGGGTTACTCAATGAAATTATTTTATTTCATATAAAGATTCGCTGAAGCTTTATTTAGCAAATTTTTGGAAATATTTCTTTGCTTCAAAATATTTTAAATCTTTCAAGGATTTATATATAAGCTTCACTGTCTAGCTAGACATGAAAATAATTTCATTATACATATATCAAGTTTTTTTTATGTATTTATCAGTCTCATAACAACCTCAAAATAATTGCATCCACCACAGAAGAACCTCTCCATATAAAAATATCAAGACTTTTGCGAAAAATCTTTTTTCCATCAGGCATAACCCCCACTTTATGTCTTATGATCTTATTTTTCATTTCACCTTTTGCAAAAGAATTTATTTGTACCCCACTTATAATATACCTTTAGCTTTTTGGAAACTAGATGTCCAAATTTTTACTTTTCAAGGGAATTCAATACTTGAATTGTGTATTTTTATTTGGCCAGTCATTTATCTATCCACAGTCATTGATATATTTGAATTCAAGATCCTCGTCACCATTTATATTGTTGAACTCTACATTATATAAAAAATATCGTCGATGGTCACTTGATATCGGTTTCAAATGCGACATAACTTATTGAGATCTCTTTATTCTTTTTTCATTTTTACATCGCAACTTATTGAGATCTATTTATTCTTTTATCATTTTCAGATATTTGAACCCTTCCCAAGTTTTTATGAAGTGTTATATCGTGGTTCTCTTTAAAGAACTTGCCTCATTATTATGATCATTTGCTCTCCTCTCCTTCTTCAAGAAATTTTAATCAATTAGTCTACCATACTTCAGGCATGTCATAAAATTTATCCCTTAAGGACTTTTTGTTGGAGTATTTGTAGCTGTATTATAATATCGGGTCAATAAATACATCTGATAATTGATTTTTAATATATTCAAAGCACATTATCTTAAACATCAAATTGACATTTTTTTCGAGGATCTAGATAATTCATCTCTCATATAGTTTTCAACTGCTAATTATCTATCCCCCTAATGTTAGAAAACTTTATACCCTTAACCTCATTTACGGACCCATCTTTGTGTATTATGGTGGAGCAATTGAATCATGTGTGTCGCATATTCAAATTTTGAGAAAAGAATTATTTGGTTCTTGACCCTAAATCAATTGTTATAAAGGAACCTTGGTAGTTTGATGTGTACAAGTGTTGCTACGTTTTAAGTAACACATCTCATACTAAATTTCTTTAAGAGATTTGTTCTCACAACCAACGGTTTAGCTATAATTGAAAGCATATAATTTCTGTCAAATCAACTTGGATATAAAATCAACAATATCAACATAACTTTATAATTTGAAATCGTGCTATTAATTTAATAATTTGAGAAAACAATCTTGTAAGAATCAGATTGCAAGTCGATTATCAAAACAAATGTGATCATATCATAAATGAACAACCTCATATTCACTTTTTTATATGTTCTAAAAATTTGGGAGATATAACCCCAACCTTAGCTAGTATAATATTTAATTTATCATGAGAAAAAGCAACACAAGAAAATTCTTGAAGAATTTTTTATTTTCTTAATATATAATCACGTGAATTCTCAATTATTTTTGCATCACATTTGAACCGGAATGACCAATTGGTCATGCCAATTGATNATGCCAATTGATATATCTTCTATAAACTTTTAGTTTACTATCACATGTGATTCAATCACATGCCAATGACGGGTAATCTTTCACATAAATATTTTAACCCGCTTCGATTATAGTAATATGAAGATAATAAATCTTTCCATAATCTCAATATAATTTATTTTTGGTCAATTCCTTTGAATAAGTTTCTTTTGAGACTTACTATTATATCAATACTATAAATAATTTTATTTCTCCGAGTTGTAACAAATTAGCTCTTTTGTAGCTCTCAATCAATTTTGTACTACTAAATATTTTTAACACCATCCATATCGTGAATCATCTCCTCCACGGAGAAAATCATGTTATTATTTTCATGATCAAAATCATTACAGGCAAGACCCGTTTCTGACTTTACTTTTGCCTTTTAATACATTCTTTTTCATAAGATCCGGCAAAATAAATTTTATGTACCACAATCAATGACAAATTTATGCAGTCACATAATAATATAAATTTTGGTCAAAACTTTTATATACAAGAATTATTTCTTGATTTTATCCTTCCGTAGTTCATGATAAGACATGCTACAATATTTGAGATGTACTAAAAGTACGTGATTAATGATTGTCCCAACATAATTTTTCTTTATTTCTCTCTAACCTCCTGCAGAAGTGAATTATGATATTTATCTAACCATACATAAGCATGTATTTATTCATAACTTTTATCACATCTTGACATGTCCACTTTTAAGAACCGTTGAGCATTCACGATACTTATCAAAAGTCACATTCTATTTAAGAAATTGACTATAATAATTTATACATGCTTCATAAATTTTCATTATAATCTCATTGTCATGTCTTGACATCTATTATATTTATATGATTCACCTCAACATCACTTTTAAAGGCCAACTGTGTTTCAATTTAATATCTTTTTTCTTTTGACGGAGGATTTATAAAAGAGAAAAGACATAAAATCCCCTCTGAACTTGTCCACACAACTCACTTTAGCACTTTAACTTTATGAATATTTGTTTACCCCCCTAATCTCATTTGAAGTATATTAAATACCACCCAAAAGGCTGACGTGAAAAATAAATTTAGAAAAAATTAAAAAGGCACGTAATTGAAAAAAAAATGGGTCCATTGATATTTATATTGTATCAGAATAAAAAATAAAAATAAATGAAACCCTACCCAACTCTATCTTCTTCTTCAAGCCCCCTTCTCCTTCAAATTTGTCATTCCTCTCTCCTTCTTCAACCCACTCACGCCACCCCCTTTCTCCTTCTTCAACCCCCTCCCCTAGACCTATCTTCTTCTTAGAACCACCTCACAATTTCTCCTTCTTGACCCCCCCACCCCCACTATTTCTCCATCTTCAACCTCACCTCCCCCCTCCACACACACACAAAAAAAAAAATACACTTCTTCATCATTTTTCTACTTTTTGTACTTTCAACATTCAATTTTTTAAGAAAAGTTTGAATTTTTTTTTAAAAATAAAGACACACAATGGAGAAAAGCAACCTCCATTTTTCTTGAATTAATTAGGATTAGAAATTAACTAGTGTATAAAAATATAAGTAAGGAAAAGAAAATATTGTGAATGAGCAAAAGAAGTAAGAAAAAAATAAAAAATTAAAATTAAATAATTTCCAGCAGTGGCGGCGACGTGGGTACAGCGATGTGGCGATAGCATTGGCGTGTTGGCGTGGCGAGTGTAAAACACTTCACATTGTGAGAGTGGTATTATTCTCTTAGGGTGGTATTTAATAGACTTCAAAACGAGATTAGAGGGTAAAAAATTATATATAAGTTAAAGTATTAAAGTGAATTGTGTAGACAAGTTCGGGGGATTTTATGTCTTTTTCTCTTTATAAAAATTTATTAAATTAAATTTGGCACAACAATTGCATGCCCAATGACTTATATACCAAATTAATGGTAAAAAAGTACTTTGTTTTTGAAGGACCATTTTAGGCCCTATAATGTTCTTCCTTTTATAATGACCACAATAATGACTATTATTATTTTGTGCCTCCACACCCGTATTCATAGGTTCAACCATTTATCTTCTTTCAAACTTATTTAGGCAATTTGCTATTACATTCACACCATGGAATGGAGTAAAATGTGAGGCAAATTTCATAACATTTTGTTAAAAGTACATCCCTTTTTTTTGTCTTAGTCATCACTATGGTGCATTAGGACTTAAAACCCAGCGTCTTACCCATATAATGGCATCTTGTTATAAAATTAAATAGGACTAAGGCAACTTCCTTATCATCTTATTTTTGGAACTTCTAACCGATGTTTTATCCTCTTGTGTGATAGGACTTGAATTCATCCTCTTACCATCCAGCCGTATCCATAATAGATCAAAGTACAATCAGACTCAACAATAAACCTTTAAAAATATTATTACTTTATAATTTAATATATAAATGAATTAAATCTCAACAAAATAATCATATTATACGAAAAGTGATACTTTTAAATAAGACATAATGTAACACCATATAAATATATGGTAATCAAATCTTAGGTATTTTTGTGGTTGTATTTGGAGAAAAGTATAAGAAACTCACCATGACTTCTATCACGCCAAGAAAATTTTGTGTGGGCTAATTGCAATTTAACAAATCATTCTACCATAGGCTTTGAACAATTAGCATATATCATTAGTTAAATATCAAATCTAAACACTTAAACTTCTGAAGAAACCAATCTATAACACTTAAATTTCGTGCTATACCTTATCAAATCTTTAATAATATAACACGAGTTCTCGAGAGGAGAGTAGAAAAGTGGGAGATGTGACATTAAGCCTTTGAGATAAGGAGGAGAATTATTTCTGGGAACTAGAATAGTGAATATTTAATATAATTATTTCATATATATATATATTGGTAATTTAATATATAAAAATAGTCATTTGTTCACATAATTAATATGGAAGTAGAGAAAGTCGTTCATCAACATCAAATTAATAAATATATGACATTTATTTATTTATATACACACACTCGATTGTTAAACATATTTAAGTAATACTTATTATCATTTTAACTTTAGATGCTGGGGAGTAATTTATCTGTTGATTTTTGCTCTAAATATTTGATACGAGATTAAGCAAATAGTTTTAACAGAATCACACGCGCCAAGATCTATTTAGGAGAAAATTCAAAGTAATACAACCGTTCTTCTAATTGGGCAGCTAGCAATTTTTATTTATTTTTTATATCAACCTGGCATTTCCCACCTTGAGAAATTAAATAAGTATACTTACTTCATTTTGAATTTATTTATTTTTATTTTCTGTTATCTGTTTTAAAAATAGTATTTCTTTTTTTAATAATTATTTAATTATAAAAACAAAAAAAAACCAAACTTAAATAAAAAAACTAAAAAAAATAAAAAATTAATATATTATTTAATTTAAGATTATAATTTTTCTTAAAATTAGTTTAAATTAAAATCGGACAATACATTAAATCTGAAATATATATTATTTAATTTAAGATTATAATTTTTTTCTTAAAATTAGTTTAAATTAAAATCAGACAATACATTAAATCTGAAAAAATTATTCGACCGCCCAAACCTTACTAAAAGAAATTAAATGGTATTATTGTCAATGTCGTGGAGAACTAAAATCATCAATATGGGTAATCATCGAATAAGCCTCGAGTAATTTCTGAATGTTATGTTTTTCTTTTCCTTTTGACAGAAGTGTCTTTTATTTTAATTTCATTTTACTTTCACTTATTATAAGTGTGATAATATAATAATATTTGATTAAATAT
>JACEIK010005072.1:15450-37422 GCA_018107945.1 Datura stramonium | reverse complement strand
CAAATTAAAAATATCACTTATTTTATAACAGAAGAAGTAATTATGATAATTTTAACTTTCGAATTATCGCTAGATTGTTTTATAACTTTCAATATCATGGAGCGACAATTTTGATAAATAAGTCTATGTTATAAAATGTATTATATTATGGATGTTCATTTATATTCACAGTCTAAAGCTTGCAAGCAGCTTACGCTGCAACTTCTATTAGATAAGCTTGCAAGCAGCTCACATATCAGCTTATATCTGCAAGCAGCTTACACAACAGCTTCTAACTGCAAGCAGCTTATACAACAACTTATATATCTGCAAGCAGCTTCTATATGCAAGCAACTTACACAACAACTTCTATTCTTCTATAAATAGGAAGCTAATTCAGTTCATTTGTATATCAGTTGAAAAGTTGAAGAAGACATCAGTTTCTCTCTATGCTTTTCTCTAGTGCATTTACTTCATAGTCTTTATCAGCATGAGACTCTGCCATCTCGAGCAAATACTTTGAAAAGTATTAAAGGTACGTACTTTATTTTCTTAGTTAATGGCTAATCTTTCTAACCGTGAATTTTTTTGCCCTAGATATATCGGGCAAAGGCTACCTATCTTGGGTGCTATATGTCGAAATTTATCTTGATGCGATGGGTCTGGTAGATACCATCAAAGATAAAAATGAGGCATTAAATCAAAACTGGGCCAAAACAATGATTGTTTCTCTGCCATCACCTTGATGAAGGTTTAAAAATGGAGTACCTCATGGTTAGAGATCCTCTTGTATTGTGGAATGCTTTAAAAAATAGGTACGACTACCTAAAAATGGTCGTGCTTACATAGGCATGTTATGATTGGACTCATTTAAGGTTACAAGACTTTAAAATTATGTGGATAAAATATCACTGATAGCGATATGCTGGAGAAAACATTCTCTACTTTTTCTGCCTCGAGTATGCTCCTGCAACAACAATACCAAAAGATGAGGTTCAAAAAATATTTTGAATTAATTTCACATCTTCTTGTTGCTAAATAACATGTGAATTTTAATGAAAAATCATGAAAGTCGACCTACTGGTTCTATTCCATTTGTTGAAGTGAATGCGATAAATTTTCACCAATCTAACCGTGGAAAAGGTCGCAACCCCAGTCGAGGTCATGATTGTGGTCGAGGAAGAAATACTAATCACAATAGCCGCCTTGCACCAAATAATGACTCTCACCACCAGTAGTGGAAGAAGAAAGATGAAAAACATGAAGAGGTGAAAAGGAAAAATTCAGAAAATAAATGCTATCGATGTGGAGGAAAAGGGCATTGGTCACGTACCTATCGTACGCCAAGACACCTAGTTGAGCTCTATCAAGCATTCCTGAAGAAGATGGATAACAATCTAGAGACAAATTTTATCTCTGAAGATAATGTTGAGCCCACACATCTAGATGTAGCATATTTCTTTAAATACCCTGAAGGAAAAATAGATCACCTGATCGGTGATGGATTTGTAATCATCTAAATGTTTTTCATTCCTATTGTTTGTGTGAACTAGTATTATAGTGGTTTATAATCCTATAAAGTTTATGTAATGCTTTATGTAGTAGTAATAATATCATGTTTACTTTGACTATATTTTTCTTCTTGAAGAATCTATGGATATCCCTCAAATTTTATTTGGGTCAATGATCAATCATGAGGATATTTGTGTGATTGATAGTGAAAAAACACACGCTATATTCAAGGATGAGAAATACTTTTCTTACTTAGGAGAAAAGAAAGTGTTACTATAATTTCTAGTAATTCGAACTTGATTGAAGGCTCCAGAAGAGCTACTATATTTCTGCCTAAGAGGACAAAACTTGTTATAGAAGATGCCTTGTTTTCTTCTAAATCCCTAAGAAACTTGTTAAGTTTTTAAGATATCCACTGAAATGGATATCATGTTGAGACAGTAAATGAAATGGATATTGAATATCTTGGTATTACCAAGAATGTCTCAAGCCAGAAATATGTTGTGAAGAAATTTTCAACTCTGTCATTTGGCCTATATTATGCAAAAATTAGTACAATTAAAGTACATTTTATCATAAATAAGAAGTTTAACGATTTAAATACGTTTTTGCTTTGGCATGAACGAATAGGTTATTCTAGATCAATAATGATGAGACGAATCATTGAAAATTCAAATGGATATCCATTAAAGAACTTGAAGATTCTTACAAGTGATGAATTTTTATGTGCTGCTTGTTGTCAAGGAAAATTGATTACTAGGCCATCAATAATGAAGGTTGACATTGAATTCCCTAATTTCTTAGAGCGTGTACATGGGGATATATGTGGACCTATTCACCCATCTAGTGGATTGTTTAGATACTTTATGGTCCTAATAGATGCGTTTTCAAGATGGTCTCATGTATGCCTCCTATCATCTCACAACCTAGCGTTTGCGAAGTTATTGGCACAAATAATATGACTAAGGGCGCAATTTCCAGATTATCCCATTAAGGCTATTCGCCTCGATAATGCTGGAGAATTTACATCCCAAGCTTTTGAAGATTGTTGTTTATCAATTGGGATAAGGGTTGAACATGCTGTTGCTCATGTTCATACTCAAAATGGCCTAGCTGAGTCATTTATTAAGCGTCTACAATTGATAGCAAGACCACTACTAATGAAAACAAAATTGCCCATAACCGTTTTGGGTCACGCTAGTCTTATATGTAGTGTCACTTATTCGTCTCATACCGACGCATTATAATAAATAGTCCCAGTCACAATTAGTTCTTGGTCATGAACCAAATATTTCTCATATATGAATTTTTAAATATGCTATATACGTGTCAGCACCACCACGACGTACTAAGATGGCTCCCAAAGAAGGTTAGAAATATATATTGGGTTTGATTCACCCTCCCTAATTCGCTACCTTGAACCATTGACGGGGAATTTATTCACTGCTCGATTTGCAGATTGTCAATTTAATGAAACAAATTTTCCGCAACTAGGGGGAGAGACAAAGGAACTCAAAAGAGAAATTGCGTGGAAGGTTTCATCACTATCTCATTTTGATCCACGTGCCCCTAAATGTGAACAGGAGGTCCAAAAGATCATCCACTTACAGAAAATAGCAAATCAAATGCCAAATGTATATACTGATTTGAAAAGGATAACAAAATCACATATCCCTACAGAGAATGTGCCCATCCCAATTAATGTCCCAATAGGACCATCTACTGGTGTTATAACTTCTGAATCTCATACACGCATGAAGCGTGGTAGACCATTGGGTTCCAAAGATAAAAATTCTAAAAAAAGAAGCATGAAAAATAACCAAAATGACACTATAAAAGAATCTCATGAAGAGATTCAAGATCTGATTAATCCTGATATTCCTAAAGAAATCAGTGAACCCTGATCTTGGGCATAATTACGTGCTTAAGTGCTATTTTATAACTTTGTTTGTCAATTTAATTGATTACATTCTCATGTGATTTTGAATATTTTTGTGTATGAACTCACCAACATGATTAGTTGTTGTTTTGTAAGTGTAAAATGCTTAAGAGGGACTAAATATGATGCTTGAAGCTTGAGAAGGAAGCTCAGATTTAAATTGCAAAAGAGTCGCATGATGTCACATGAGAAGCGGGCTATAGCGCACACCAGCGTGCCATGCCAGGCAGGCAACGCGGCAGGCAGCGTGCCACGCTAGGCATGCAGCACGCCCAACAGCGTGCCACGCCCAGCAGATGGCAGATCAAGGGGGCGCATCCCGCGCGATAGCGTTATGCCACGGCAGGAGGAAGCCGCGTCCAGCAGCGTGCCACGGCAGGCAACGTGTGACTGCCCATGCCAAGACATGTCAAGATTCCCAAACCAGTGAGCATCTGCGATGCCTCCATGCCACGGAGGCTGAGTTGCGTGATAGGCAGCGTGGCACGGAGCTGGTTCTCATACGGCCAAATTTTGCAAATTTCAACTTAGTGTAAATTGGACACTTGGTTATTTTTATCATTTATCACGAAATATTTCTTAAGAAGTGGAAAGAAGCGAAGGGAGAATGAAGAAAACTCTACCTAGGATTCATGAACTTTCATTCTCTTTTACTATTCTTGTAAGTACTTTACTTTTAACATGGTTTTGAGTAATTGTATGAACATGAGTGGCTAAAATCCTTCCTCTAGGGTTGAGGCCACATGATATGAATGCGATTGCTTAATTTTCATCTTTGGTTCGAGTTTGGTTGTTGTTTTGTCTTACATTCATATTGATTGTTGTTTTTATACTTGATCACCATGAAAAAAAACTTGTTGAACTTAGGGAATAGCTTGAAAGATCAACCCTAGGTTAGAACGAATGAATGTAGGAAGCAAGTTTTTATCTTTACGATAGGATTCACGGTTAGGATAGAAATTATACCTAATTTGCCTTGCTTGGTTAATAAAACGGGACGATATCTAGACACCGACTTAGATTTTCACATCACCGTCCGTAGAAGTAGTTGTGAAGCTAAGTTAGGTTAAATGATTAGAGGTACAAAAGTCCATAATCAAGGGCACAAACCTTGTAAACCACATCCACGTAGTTGAAGTGCTCACGAATTAGGATGTCACATTCCCGCTCAATGATGTAGTTGTGAGGATAATTTGTTTTGTTTAGAGGCTCGAAAGACCATGAACACTGCATTCAACTCTGTGAGACAACAACCAAAGTTTAAATACTTGAACCATTATGAATTGTAGCAGTGCATGATTGTCAGGCCTTAACTCTAGTTGCTTCTTATTATTGTTCTTCAGATTATTTTGTGATCACCCCTCAACTTAATTAAAATTCTCAAAACTCTCTAAAATCAACATTTGGGAAGGTTAACTTAACACTTGAACTTGAATATTCATTGAATCATCTTAGTCCCTATGGGTTCGACATCCGGCTCTTAAAAGGGCCACTGTATTACTTGTACGACCGTGTGCGCTTGCGCGTGTGCTAGGGCGCAATAAGTTTTTGGTGCCATTGTCGGGGACTGGCAACGTTTAGTGAATTTTTCTATTTTTGTGTGAATTTTATTTTCCTTAAATGTTGAAAAATTTGGTCTTAGTTTGCTATATTGCAAGTAACAGGTTATCCTTGCAGAACTGGCAAGGAATAGAGAGCTGGTGGAATCTTTGTTGGAACCTGAATGCCAACTACATTTGCTCAGGAGGGAAGCTCTAGAGGGAAGTTGAAAAGGTTACAAGAACAGTTACAACAACCTCCACCAGTTGAGAAAGAAGAGTTGTTACCTAATCAGATGGTAGCCCGACCATTTCACAAAGTGGCAATTCCACTAGCGACGAATGTGACCTCCAGTATCCGCAAATCGAAGCCCGGAGGAAACTTTGAGTTTAAGCCGAATATGGTGCAGCCGTTACATTCTAGTGGCCAATTTACTGGGATGACACATGAGAACCCACAACAACACTTACAGAATTTCCTGGAGATTAGTGACACTTTTATCTCCACTGGAGTGTCAACTGACTATGCTGACTCACCCTATTCCTATTTTCACTATTGGGAGAGGCGAAGAGGTGGTTGAAGGTTGAGCCACCGAACTCTATTACTTCTTGGGACGACCTAGAAAGGAAGTTCCTCATCAGATTCTTCCCTTCAGGCAAGACTGCCAAGCTTAGAAGTGGGATATTAAGTTTCAAGCAGAGGCGGAAGGAGAACTTATATTTGCCTTAGGAGAGATTCAAGTCGGTGCTGAGAGATTGCCCCCATCACCAGCAGTCCAATGAGGTGTTAGCCCACACCTTTGTGGAGAGTCTAGACCCACATATAAAAATTTTATTAGACTCTGCATTGGGTGGACAAGCACTGGAGCAGACATATGATGAGTTGTACACTCTCTTAAATAGAATTTCTTAAGAAAACCCGGAGTAGCACAGTGAATCATCAAGAGGGGCTGGAAAGAGAGTAGCAGGGTTGATAGAAGTGGATAGTGTCAATGCCTTAACCGCACAACTAACATCAATGCAATATCAGATGATGACTCAGTTCAGCAAACTAAGTTTGAATCAGCCACATGGTCAGGTGAATGCAGTTCAACAGGCTTTGAGTTGGTACAAAATTTGTGGTAATAATGGGCATAATGTAGATTCTTGCGGGGCCAATCCTGAATCAGTCAACTTTGTAGGGAATGTTCCGAGAAACAATCAGAATTATGGGAATACCTACAATAAAAATTGGCAGAGTCACACCCAAATTTTTTCTTGGGGTGGAAATCAGAGTCAAAGCTACCAGCAACCTCAGCAACAGCAGTATCAGTAGCAAAACAGGCAAAATAGTGGCCAGTCAAGCAGCAACAACATTAAGGAGATGTTGCAGAAAATCATGGCTACTCAAACCCAACTGGAAGGGAATCAGGATGGCCTTAGATTTGAAAAATTAGCAGATGGCCACCCACAGTCTAGAGAAGCAGATAAGTCAATTAGCAGCTGCTCAGCACACCATACCTCAGGGAGGGTTACCGAGTGACACAAATACAAACCCCCGATTGGTCAATGCCATTAGTCTGAGGAGTGGCAAGCAATTGGCTGATGCACCACCGAAGGAAAATAAAAATGAGGTGCAACTGGAGTTGGTTAGACAGGGTCCATCCACTAACAGAGGAGATAACTAGAGTGTGGCAAAACACAATGCACAATCATCATTGCAGCCAACACAGAGACCACCACCACCATTCCCGCAAAGGCTCAAGAAGAGCAAGGAGGAAGAATGCTTTAAAAAGTTATTTGATATTTTCATAGAACTTCACATCAATTTGCCCTTACTTCTTTAATATTTTCATAGAACTTCACATCAATTTTCCCTTACTTGATGTCTTGCAGGGAATGCCAAAGTACGCTAAGTACTTGAAAGATGTGGTGTGTAACATCCCAAAAATCCCTATGACTAAACCCTGGATTTGAAGTTGATCATACAAATAAAACTTGAAAATGTCCTTAGAACGAGCCTCAGTACGACTCGTAGGAGGATTGTACAAGTCGTATCAAGGACTCTTAGTGTGTTCCAAAGAGCTCAACAAAATTTGATTGAGAAGTCATGGCAGGCTCTCACGACTCATACAAAGTCAATATGGGTCGTACAAAGGTTTCGTGGTATGATTCAGAGAGTTTGGCAGGAAGAGGCAAGGAAAACCACGATTGGATCCTACAATCCGTAGTAGGGTAGTACGATTCGTAGTGAAGGATCATATATAGGAGGTTCAGAGAATTTGAAAAGAAGGATCAGTAGCTACAAAGACTCAGTAAGAGTCGTAAGATAATGGTACGAATCATCATGTCAGTCGTGAGTTGAGATGTTGTACACCATGGACTTTCGGCTAAGTTTGGAACTATTCTAGGTAGGTGAATAGACCCGAACCCAATGAATTTAAGGAAAACAAGGTGCTAAAATAAATTCTTAAGTGTAAGAAGTTCATAGGATGCAAGTAAAGGCTATACGGAACCTCTAGCAAGAAGTTGAGTTGAGAGTCTTCATACCGATTGGTTTTTTCATGAAAGTTCTTACAAGGGAAAATTTAAAATGATCATAACTCCTATATACGAATTGTTTTTGGGTGATCCAGCATATCAAATTAAATCCCTTTGAGTCTTATTTTCAACGCATCCAACCTTACATCAATCGGAGTTCTAAGTAAAAAGTTATGGTCAGTTTAGTAAAGCACTATCAGGTTGGGCAGACAGGACTAGCCCTATTACCACGAGTCTTGGTACGACTCGTGGTATGAAGGTACGACTCGTACCAGGCACCCGTACCAAGAGTTTCAGCAACCTTTTTAAGCCTCCCAAAAGCCACGAATGGCATACTACGACACGTCGGAAGCCACCACGAGTCATGGTACAACCCGTGGTACCAAATAGATAGATTTTTGAGAACTTTTTCCTAGGGTTATTTTTGTAATTTTATATGCTTATAACTCTTAAACTAGGTCAATTTAGGCTTATTTTGAGTCAAATTAAAGGAGTTTTCCTAGTCTAACCCCTCACTCTTCTCACAACCATCGTAAGTTCTTCTTCTCCCTTCTTCTCTCAAGGTTCAAGAACTAGGGTTCCTCTCCAAGGTGCAGCAGCTTCAAGATCTTTAGAGAGATCCTTCAACCAGGTATGTGGGAATTTAACAAGGAGATTATGCTCCCCTTGTGTCCCCTAAAACTCTTTCCCTGTTCACTATTGGTTCTAGCCCTGAGTTTTTGAAAGTGAAGATATTGTTGTCATACCTTGAATAATTCATGTGGAATCTTAATCTATGTTCATTGTAGTTAATTCCCACCAGTTTGTGACCAAAATGATGCCTATCCCGGTGAAGTAGAATTTTAGCCCTAACTTCTGAAGCAGAAACTAGAATCTTGTATATGTACTGAATTATTGAATCATGCTTGAATGTTTCAAAGTTACGGAATTCCTATAGTATTTGTATGTATTAGAAACTCAGTAAAGGTTTAATTAGTTAGTCTCATCCATAAATTTATTTACTCAGTACCACTCAGGAATGTCAGTCTAGCCTCAGTCAGATTTTTTAGCAACCTCCGGGTTGACCAGAATAAAGTCAACTAATTAGTTTGACAAAAGTAGTTTTAATGAGGTGTCAGAGGTGCCTCCCAGTTATCAATTATTAGACTCAAATATCAGTTATCTAATTTTTAGTGGTTCTTTAGACGGTTATGACACTTCCAGATAAGCAGCTCTGACCAATCTTAGAACCACCAGCTTTAGCTTCAGTTTGTTCTTAGACAGTTACGATGCTTCTAGATAAGCAGCTCTAACCAGTATTAGAACCCAGTTTCCAAATCCGGCCCTATAAGACATTGAGGGTGCTCTTAGATAATATCCCTGAGTCAGTTATAGTCTTGGGCCCCCATATCGAGCTATCCGTTTGGTAGTAGTAGTCATGGTAGGATTATCCAGTGGGAGTAGGACTTAGCACCGAGAGGGCTGGTGTTCCAGCGCACCCAGGTTTCAGAACTAAGTTACCACCGTAGGTTTTATTTATTTGGCCTCATGGCCCTAGACCGTGATCTCACAGTCCATGCCTTTATAGCCTAGCAAGATATATAGGGTCCTACCGACGGGGTGTGTACATCGGACTCCACGCCTAGCTCACGTGATTATATGTCGGTTATAGCCTCTCACACTCGTCAGTTCAATTCACTCTCAGATTTCTCAGTTCAGTTCAGTTCAGATTGGTTTAGTGTAGTATTTCATACTTAGTGCATGTCTATGACCATCAGCTGGGGTCATTAATTACCATATCAGTTATATTCCAGTTGTATCAGTTTTCAATATTTTCAGTTAGTTATTTCATGTCATTTCAGTTCAGTTACTAGTTCTTTCGTGTTATTGATATCTCTCACTTACTCCGTACATTCAAAGTACTGACGCATACCTTTATGCTGTATCATTTCATGATACAATCGCAGGTTCTCAGACTCAACACCATTAGTAGATTTTTTGCAGGTGATATCAACGGTACCAGTGGTGAGTCCTCATCTTTCGAGGACGAGTGTTATTTTTTTTAGTTATATTTCTTTCAATTAGACTTAGAGTTGGCTGGGGGCTTGTCCCAGCAACTCATCAAATAGATGGCTTTCAGACATAGTTAGAGAATCAGATTTTTTTTTGTTTTTAGTTGTATAAAACTTTATGACTTAGTTCTTTTTCTTAAATGTTTTATCTTATTATTTTGAAGCTTTTGCTATGTTTTTACTCAGGTTGCCAGTGTTATGATAGACCTTGGGTTGACTTGGGGTTACCTGTGACTCCAAGTACTGTTGTCTCGTCCAGGGTGTAGACTCGGGGCGTGAAAAACTTGGTATCAGAGTACCAGGTTTAGAGTATCCTCGGATGTCTGAAAGTCGCATCAAGTAGAGTCCTTTTTATGGGTGTGAAGCACGCCACACGTATGACGAGGAGGCTATAAGACGTTTTAGGAAAATTCCCTTCTTTCACTATTCCTATCGTGCGATAGAGTGTAAACTTTAAGGTATCTCTTCTAATTCGTGTTTTACCTGTTCGCAGACAATGTCTCCCAGAAGGGGTGTTGGAAGATGAAAAAATAGCAGGAATCCACCAGTCCTACCAACCCCAATAGGCCCCCTCAGTGGGCAAGTGGCAGATGCGGAGCTCGGAGCTGCCCTTAGAATGTTAATACGGGCCACAACCACTCAGGTTAGCCAGCAGACAGTCACACCTGCGAATACTACTAAAGAGATAATAGCTACCAGGGTTCAAAACGTCACACCTGAGTTTCACGGTATGATAACGGATGAAAGGTTCAGGGGAAAAGAAAAGGGGAGTAAGAGAGAAAGGACAACAGACTCGAGGTTTTCCCAGTAAAGGATGGGTGGTGGACCCCGTTTCAAACTTCATTGGAGGTCATCATCCCTAGCACCATTGGTAGCCAAGAATCCTAACAAACCTAGAGTAAGGGAGATTATGTACCCAGCTTGCAAGAACTGTGGGAAGAACCATTTGGGAGAATGCATGGATGGCTCAGGCAATTGCTTTTGGTGAGGAAAGCCAGGCCATAAACTCAGAGATTGCCCAGCAGCCAGATGGGGCGAAGGTAGAGCCCCAGATATCTCTTCTGCAACCCTGTCAGCTCACCCAGTTTGTGAGAACTGTGGAAGGAGCCATCTTGGAAATTATTTTCTCGATAGGAAAGGATGTTTTGGATGTGGTCAATCGGGTCATAGAATAAAGAATTTCCCTATAGTGAGACGTGGGAAGACTCAGTCCACCATTCCAGCAACTCGCCCATCTCAGCAGGGCACAACATCTAGTACAGGTGGCAGACAACTCCAGATATAATTGCAGGTATGTTATGAGCTTCTCATTTTGATCCTTGCATGTTGTAGGCCTAGGAGCCACAGTATAAGGTATGAGATACCTTTTAGCATGCTAGTATGAGAATTATCCCGTGATTGGTATGAAATGGTTATAAGTATGAAGCCTTCAGTAATAGCTTATCGAGGCGAATGAGAAGTCAAGAGTTAGTGATATTATCCTAGCCTTAATAAAGGATCTAAAAGCTTGAGAATGATGACTTAAAGCTAAGGGGGAGATGATAAGTTAAAAAGGCCAAGTCAAGCCCTAAGTGTTCTAGTAGAAGGGCTCCAAACATAGCAGCTTTGGGATGTCAAACCTTCCTATCCAAATGTTTTCTCTTGTAATTCAGTTAACACTACATTCTACTCATGCTTATGTTCAGACTCCTAGAATTATAGGTAACCGCTTCAGACAACAATTCCAGTCTTACTCCTTGATTCCATAAATCTCAGCTTCATGTCATGAAACTCATCATGTATGTGGACTCATGTGTCACAATATGCTAAGCTCCATGAACTCAGTCCTTTAGATTCGCCTTAACAACTCATAAGATCATGCTATATCATGCATATGCTCAGTTCAAATTTCGTAGATGATTCGTTCTTATGATTTCCTTATTCTAAGCCCTGTGTACATTCTCTCATGACAGAAATGATGGTTGCAATAGGTATCCATACTAGGGAGATGGAGAAATCCTAGTATGGTGTGCTACAGAGGAGTCGTAAGATGATTTTAGTGATAGGTTGGAAGGGTGTGGTGGTATTTAGGGAAGTTGGTGCAGCTAGCAAGGTCTCTCTAAAAGTTTCACCCATGAAGGGATGATGAGGTATTGGTGAGGATGACAACCTCTTTTAAAACGAGGTTCCAGTTGAGATTGTTGACCGTCAAGATCGTAAGTTGGGGGAAATAAGGAAGTGGTTTCAGTGAAGGTTTTAAGGAACAATCAGCTAGTAGGAGGAACTACTTGGGAAACATTTTCTCTAAGTACCCTACTTAGTTTTATGCCAGTTTCATGTCCTTCAGTTCTTCTCATATCTTAGCATGCATGTACAATTCAGAAACTCAGTTCAGATAAGTAGTTGAGCTCGAAGTCAGCTACTCCATTGGCATTCAACTTTAATATTGAGTTCTTGGGATTGTAGCTCTTTCCCTATCCTTTCAGCTCAGTCACCCAATCAGTTCTTAGTTTCGGATGTTCAGTATCTGAGATTTTAGTTCTGTCCCTATCCTTTCAGTATGTTTAGCCTACATTTGAGGACGAATGTTCCCAAGGGAGAGATATTGTAACACCCCCAAAATCCGTATGACTAAACCCTGGATTTGAAGTTGATCATACAGAGAAAACTGGAAAATTTCCTTAGAACGAGCCTCAATACGACTCGTAGTAAGATTGTATGAGTCGTATCAAGGACTCGTAGTGTGTTCCAAAGAGCTCAAAAAAATTTGATTGAGAAGTCATGGCATGCTCTCACGACTTGTGCCAAGTCAATACAAGTCGTACCAAGGTTTCGTGGTATGATTCAGAGAGTTTGGCAGGAAGAGGCAAGGAAAAACACGATTGGATCCCACGATCCGTAGCAGGGTAGTACGAGTCGTAGTGAAGGATCATATATAGAATGTTCAGATAATTTGGAAGGAAGGATCAGTAGCTACAAAAAATCAGTATGAGTCGTAAGATAATGGCACGAATCGTCATGTCAGTCGTGAGTCTAGATGTTGTACACCATGGACTTTCGGCTAAGTTTGGTGGATATACCCGAACCTGATGAATTTAAGGAAAACAAGGTGTTAACATAAATTCTTAAGTATAATAAGTGAATTGCATGCAAGTTAAGGTTATAAGGAATCTCTAGCAAGAAGTTGAGTTGAGAGTCTTCCTACCGATTGAGTTTTTCATGAAAGTTCTTACAAGGGCCAATTTTAAATGATCATAACTTCTATTATAAAAATTGTTTTTTTGGGTGATCCAGCATATCAAATTAAATCTCTTTGAGTCTTCTTTCCAACGCATCCAACCTTACATCAATCAGAGTTCAAAGTAAAAAGTTATGGTCAGTTTAGTAAAGCACTATCAGGTTGGGCGGACAGGACCAGCCCTGTTACCACGAGTCTTGGTACGACTCAGGGTATGAAGGTACAACTCGTACTAGGCACCCATACCAGGAGTTTCAGCAACCTTTTTAAGCCTCCCAGAAGCCATGAATGGCATACCATGACCCATAGGAAGCCACCACGAGTCATGGTACGACCCGTGGTATCAGACAGGCAGATTTTTGAGAACTTTTTCCCAGGGTTATTTTTGTAATTTTATATTCTTTTAACTCTTAAACTAGGTCGTTTTAGGATTATTTTGAGTCGAATTAAAGGAGTTTTCCTAGTCTAACCCCTTACTCTTCTCACAAACATCATAAGTTCTTCTTCTCCCTTCTTCTCTCAAGGTTCAAGAACTAGGGTTCCTCTCCAAGGTGCAGCAGTTTCAAGATCTTTAGAGAGATCCTTCAACCAGGTATATGGGAATTCAACAAGGAGATTTTTCTCCCCTTGTGTCCCCTAAAACTCTTTCCATGTTCATTATCGGTTCTAGCCCTGAGTTTTCAAAAGTGAAGATATTGTTTTCATACCTTGAATAATTCATGTGGAATCTTAATCTATGTTCATTGTAGTTAATTCCCACCAGTTTGTGACCAAAATGATGCCTATCCCAGTGAAGTAGAATTTTAGCGCTAACTATTGAAGCAGAAACTAGAATCTAGTATATGTACTGAATTATTGAATCATGCTTGAATGTTTCAAAGTTACGGAATTCCTATAGTATTTGTATGTATCAGAAACTTAGTTAAAGGTTTAATTAGTCAGTCTCATCCAAAAATTTATTTACTCAGTATCACTCAGGAATGTCAATCTAGCCTCAGTCAGATTTTTTAGCAACCTCCGGGTTGATCAGAATAATGTCAGCCGATCAGTTTGACTAAAGTCATTTCATAAGGTGTCAGAGGTGCCTCCCAGTTATCAATTATTAGACTCAGATATCAATTATCTGATTTTAGTGGTTCTTTAGACGGTTATGACACTTCCAGATAAGCAGCTCTGACCAATCTTAGAACCACCAGCTTTAGCTTCAGTTTGTTCTTAGACGGTTACGATGCTTCCAGATGAGAAGCTCTGACCAGTCTTAGAACCCAGTTTCCAAATCAAGCCATATAAGACACTCAGGGTGCTCTTAGACAGTATCCCTGAGTCAGTTATAGTCTTGGGCCCCAGTATCGAGCTATCCGCTTGACAATAGTAGTCATGGTAGGATTATCTAGTGGGAGTAGGACTTAGAACCGAGAGGGCCGGGGTTCCAGCGCACCCAGGTTTCAGAACTACCACCATTGGTTTTATTTATTTGGCCTCATGTCCCCAGACCGTGATCTCACAGTCCATGCCTTTATAGCCTGGCAAGGTATATTGGGTCCTACCGACGGGGTGTGTACATCGGACTCCACGCCTAACTCACATGGTGATATGTCGGTTATAACCTCTCCCACTAGTCAGATTAGTTCACTCTCAAATTTCTCAGTCCAGTTCAGTTCAAATTGGTTTAGTGTAGTATTTTAGACTTAGTGCATGTCTATGACCAATAGTTGGGGTCATTATTGACCATATCAGTTATATTCCAGTTGTATCAGTTTTCAGTATTTTCAGTTGGTCATTTCATGTCATTTCAGTTCAGTTACTAGTTCTTTCATGTTATTTATATCTTCCACTTACTCAGTACATTCAATGTACTGACGCATACCTTTTATGCTGTATCATTTTATGATACAGCCGCAGGTTCTCAGACTCAACACTGTTAGTAGATTTTTTGCAGGTGATATCAGCGGTACCAGTGGTGAGTCCTTATCTTTCGAGGACTAGTGTTATTTCTTTTCAGTTATATTTCTTTCAGTTAGACTTAGAGTTAGCTGAGGGCTTGTCCCAGTAACTCATCAAATAGATGGCTTTCAAACATAGTTAGAGAATCAGATTTTTAGTTTGTTTTCAGTTATATAAAACTTTATAACTTAGTTCTTTTTCTTAAATGTTTTATCTTATTATTTTAAAGCTTTTGCTATATTTTTACTCAAATTACCAGCGTTATGATAGACCTTGGGTTGACTTGGGGTTACCTGTGACTCCAAGTACCGTGTCTCATTCAGGGTGTAGACTCGGGGCGTGACATGGTGGCCAATAAAGTGAGGTTGGTAGATGTCCATTCGGTGGCACTTACTGAGGATTACAATTACAGGGTGATGAGCAAGATGCCAAAGAAGCTCAAAAACCCTGGGAGTTTCACCTTCCCCGTACAAATTGGTAAAGTTGATATTATCAGGGCTCTGTGTGATTAAGGGGCAATAGTCAATTAATGTCCCTATCTCTGTTTAACACTCTTGGGTTTGGTAAGCTGAGGCCCACAAGAGTTATGCTGCAGTTGGCAAACAAATCCACAATGGCACCTGAGGGAATCATTGAGGAACTTCTCATCAAAGTAGGTAAATTCATTATACCTGCTGAATTTATAATTCTTGACTTTAAAATTGATGATAAGGTACCCTTGATCTTTGGACGACCATTCTTTGCAACTGGAGGATCAATCATAAATGTGAGAGCGGGTACCCTTAAAATGAGGGTCAATGATGAAGAAGAGCTCTTCAGAGTCTACTAAGAGATCAACCCACCCACACACTACCGCGATCTTTGTAAGATCAGTGTGTTGTCAAATTCTAAGTATAGGGTGATAGATTTCATGGGCCCACTATTGCAAGACGTGTTAACACTTCAACGCGGATCTGATGGAGGGAGAAAATTGAAGAAAAAGAAGTTGGAAGAGGAGGGGGACAGAGTGGAGGTTGTTCCCTCTAAAAATAAAAAGAAAAGAAGATGGTTCTCGAAAGGGAACACTTGTTTGAGGATATCCTAAGTAGGATATTCCACGTCGTGTCGCGATATAAAATTAGGAGCTGCTTGGGAGGCAATCGAAGAGTACCACAAGTACAATTTATTTTCAGTTGTTTCTAATTTTTGTTATTTTCACTTGTTGTTGTTTGTTTTGTTGGATAAGCACAGATTTAGGGAAAGTCTGAGTATCCATGAAAGTGAAAGCTAAGGAGCATGACTAAAAGATGAGTGTGGGGTCGGTGACCCACATATTCAAAAAGTGATGAAAACATGTTGTTAGCTAGGCCTAGAGGCTTCAGGGAGTATTTCTCACCCTTGTGTTCATTTTAGTTGATGCTTTAGGGACATAGCATAATTTAAGTGTGGGATGAGAAAAATTTCAAAAAAAAGATTGTGCTTAGTGAATTCGGGTGTGGTTGGTGCTTGGTCTGAATTGTGGTTGTTGATAAAGTTGTTAGTTGAGCACAACTCACCCACCCTTTGATTTTTCTTTTTGATTCTTTTTCAAAGGGGGACACTTTGAACCGAGAAATAAAAATTTTTTGTGTCGTATATGATTGGTGTTAGTCATAGTTAGGGACTTTTCCCGACGATGGATGGATGAAGACCGTTTTGAGGGAAAATTAGTCAATAGGTGTAAGCTTGAATCTTTAGTTGATTGATAGTTGGATGTTCTGGTTATGTGTTGTACCTAATTGTGAGATGCAATTAAGTTAATTTTGAAGCATGTCTAGCAATTGTATAACTTTGTTGAGACACCTAGGCTCTTGAATGTGACTCTATGTGTTAAAAGCTTAGTTGTGAATTCTTGTGATTAGCTGAGTAAGAATCTACTGAATTGGTCTTGAATTAAGCATGTGTTGTGAGTGTAAGATTTTTGAATATTCCATGCTATTGTGTAGTGTCTAGAACTTGTCTGGTGTGTGTACAAAATGAAATGAGGGATGTGAATTGTAGGAGATGATTTATCATTTCTTTGAATGAGCCTAATTTTTATCCTTCGCTTTTCCTACCTTGAATGTCTAATCCTTGTTAGTCCCATTGATCCTTTAGCCTATTCTTTTCTAGCCACAATATGAGCCTAATCATTTCTTTTCAATAGCCTTGAATTTGATCCAAAACTCCTAAGCGCTTAAGTAAAAATGCAAAATAAGTTAAGGAGTGAGGAGTTGGAAGAAGAAGGAAAAGAGTAGTTGTGGGAGTTAAACAAAAGACTAGAGGTGCGCTTGTTTAAAAATGAGTAAGTGCTAGTAGGGAGTAAAAAAAGAAAAGAGTGAAAACAAAAAATTGCTTAAGTACTCCTTACTAATAGCTTAAGTGTGCCTAATGAAACGGGAAAACAAAGAGGAAAAATGGGAGTTGAAAAGAATAAAGGTGAAGTTAGAGGATAGATAATCGTAATGAAAGTGTGATGTATTAAAAGCGCTTAGGGAAGATAGTCACTATTACTGGCCAGAATAGTACCTACCCGTCCCTTAGCTTACGTTACAACCCATTAAGTCCTGCTTAATCTTACTTTCAAACATTCCTAAATTAGTGAAGTAAAACACTAAAGGCAAGTTTATGGGTCAATACATGTTGCATGCGAATTCTTTGTGAGAATGAGCTTACTTCTTATCCATATACCTATACATGTTATAATTTGAAAACTTATGAGTGAAAAATTGGGTAACTCTCTTGGTGTGAGGGCACATGTTTGATGAAGGATAAAATTCATGTTGGATGTCTTAATTGGTTAAGTTGCATGAATTTTCTAAGTTTAAGAGTCGATCCTCGAGGCTAGAAAGTTTTAACTTAGTTATATGGGGTTTTAATGGGGAGACATTGCATGCTCTATTTTAAACTTTCTATCTAAAACAATCGGTGTATCCGTACCTTGAATCATCTTATTTCAATTAGCTATGTGTGAGTTCTTCATGGGCGAAATATGTAACAGAGTTGTTCGAGGAAGAACAAGGCTTTAAGTGTGGGGTAGTGATCTTGGGTATAATTACGTGCCCAAGTTCTATTTTATAACTTATATAGTCAAGTTTGTCAATTTAATTGATTACATTCTCATGTGATTTGAATATTTTTGTGTATGAACTAATCGATATGATTAGTCGTTGTTTTGTAGGTGTAAAACACTTAGGAGGGACTAAATATGATGCTTGAAGCTTGAGAAGGAAGCTCAGAACAAATTGCAAAAGAGTCACACGATGTCGCATGAGAAGCGAGCGGTTGCGCACACTAGCGTGCCACACCGGGAAGGCAGCGCCGCCAGGCAGCGTGCCATGCTAGGCATGTAGTGCGCCCAGTATCATGCCACGCCCGGCAGATGGCAGGTCAAGGGGGCGCATCCTGGGTGATAGCATCGTGCCACGATAGGAGGAAGCCGCGTCCAGCAGCGTGCCACGACAGGCAACGCGCGACTGCCCATGCCAACATATGTCAAGACGCCCAAACCAGGGAACATCTACAATGCCTCCATGCCATGGAGATTGAGCTGCGCGATAGGCAGCGTGGCACTGAGTTGGTTCTCACACAGCCAAATTTTGCAAATTCCAACTTAGTATAAATTGGACACTTGGTTATTTTTATCATTTATCATGAAATATTCCTTAAGAAACGGAAAGAAGCGAAGGGAGAATGAAGGAAACTCTACCTAGGGTTCAAGAACTTTCATTCTCTTTTACTATTCTTGTAAGTACTTTATTTTTAACATGGTTTTGAGTAATTGTATGAACATGGGTGGCTAAAACCCTTCCTCTAAGGTTGAGGTCACATGATATGAATGCGATTGCTTAGTTTTCATCTTTGGTTCGAGTTTGGTTGTTGTTTTGTCTTACATTCATATTGATTGTTGTTTTTATGCTTGATTACCATGAAAACAAACTTGTTGAACTTAGGTAAAAGCTCGAAAGATCAACCCTAGGTTAGAACGAATGAATGTAGGGAGCAAGTTCTTAGCTTTATAAGAGGATTCACAGTTATGATAGAAATTATACCTAATTTGCTTACTTGGTTAATAAAACGGGATGATATCTACACACTAACTTAGATTGCCACATCACCGCTCGTAGAAGTAGTTGTGAAGCTAAGTTAGGTTAAATGATTAGAGGTACGAAAGTTCATAATTAAGGGCACAAACCTCGTAAACCACATCCACGTAGTTGAAGTACTCACGAGTTAAGATGTCACATCCCCGCTCAACGATGTAGGTGTGACGCTAATTTGTTGTGTTTAGAGGCTCGAAAGACCATGAACACTGCATTTCAACTCTGTGAGCCAACAAACGAAGTTTAAATACTTGAACCATTATGCATTGTAGCAGTACATGATTGTCAGGCCTTAACTCTAGTTGCTTCTTATTATTGTTCTCCGGATCATTTTATGATCACCCCTAAACTTAATAAAAATTCTAAAAAATCTCTAAAATCAACACTTGAGAAAGTTAACTTAACACTTGAACTTGAATATTCGTTGAATCAGTCTAGTCCCTGCGGGTTCAACGGTCGATCTTTTTATCGGAAAACTACGTCCTCGAGCCCNCTTGAGAAAGTTAACTTAACACTTGAACTTGAATATTCGTTGAATCAGTCTAGTCCCTGCGGGTTCAACATCTGGCTCTTAAAAGGGCCACTATATTACTTGTACGACCGCGTACGCTAGAGCGCAACAAACCCGCAACTAAAGTGAATAAAAAACTATCAATAAGTTCTTTTGGTGATGCGATAAATCTGAATCGATCGAAAATCATGGTGGATAATGTTTTTTACATATAGTGTTGCACTTAACATTATGGAAGATAGTGAGGATATTAGACCTCGATCTGTCGAAGAATGTCAACGAAGATATGATTTGCCAAAATAGCAAGAGGCAATTCAATCAGAATTAAATTTCCTTGCTAAACGTGAGGTTTCTGGACCAGTAGTTCAAACTCTTGATGGTGTAAAACCAGTTGGCTATAAATGGGTCTTTATTAGAAAAAGAAATGAGAGAAATGAAATTGTAAAATACAAGGCACGCCTTGTTGCACAAGGATTCTCTCAAAGATCCGATATCGACTATGAAAAAACATATTCACCTGTTATGGATGCAATAACATTTTGATATCTCATCAGTTTAGCTATACATAAAAATCGTGAAATACATCTAATGAATGTGGTTACAACTTATCTTTATGGTTCACTTGATAACGAAATTTATATGAAAATCCTAGAAGGATTTAAAATTCCTGAAGCATATAGTTCAAAGTCTCGGAAAATGTACTCAATTAGATTACAAAGATCATTATACATTTTAAAACAATCAGGGCGCATGTGGTATAATTGCCTCGGTGAATACTTGATAAATAAAGGTCACATAAATGATGTCATTTGTCCTTGTATTTTTATTAAGAAAAAAACATCAGAATTTGATATACTTGCTATTTATGTTGATGACATAAATCTCATTGGAACACCAAAAGAGTTCCAAAAGGCAATTGAATATTTAAAAAAAGAATTTGAGATAAAAGATCTTGGAAAGACAAAACTTTTCTTGGTCTACAAATTGAACATTTAGCAGATGGGGTCTTCATCCATCAATATGCCTATATTGAGAAGATTTTGAAATGATTTTACATGGACAAAGCACATCCATTAAGTACTCCAAGGGTTATCCGATCACTGAAAGTGAGTAAAGATCCGTTCCGACCTCAAGAAGAAAATGAGGAGCTTCTTTTTCCTAAAGTACCATATCTTAGTGCTATTGGTGCACTTATATATTTTGCTAAAGTTACAAGGCCTGATATAACATTTTCTGTTAATTTACTAGCAAGATATAGTTCTTCTCCTACATGGAGACATTGAAACGGAATTAAGCATATATTGCGATATCTAAAAGGGACCATTGATGTGGGTTTGTTTATAATAGCAAAGGTGGTGCTGATCTTGTTGGTCATGCAGATGTAGGTTATTTATCTGACCCATATAAAGCTCGATATCAAACAGGCTATCTGTTTACACATGGAGGTACTTCCATATCATGGTGATCTACAAAACAGTCTATTGTTGCTACTTCTTCAAATCATGCTGAGATAATAGTTATTCATGAAGCAAGTAGAGAATGTGTATGGTTGAGATCAGTGATACATTTCATCAAAGAAAAATGTGGTCTGAAGTGTGATACCAAAATATCCACAATTCTATATGAAGACAATGTTGCATGCATAGCCCAACTAAAAGGAGACTTTATAAAAAGAGACAGAACGAAGTACATCTCATCAAAATTATTCTTCACACATGATCTCCAGAAGAATGGTGATATTGATATACAACAAATTCGTTCAAGCGATAATCTAGCAGATTTATTCCGCAAATCCTTACCAACTTTAACTCATGAGAAAATGATACACAAGATTGGAATGCGAAGACTTAACCGTTTGAATCGTGGTCTTCATTAGGGGGAGTAAAATACGCGTTGTACTCTTTTTTCTTTAACCTAGGTTTTATCCCATTTGATTTCTCTGGTAAGGTTTTTAACGAGGCAGCTAGCAATGCGTACTACTAGATATGTGTACACTTTTTTCCTTCACTAGGGTTTTTTTCACTGGATTTTTTCTAGTAAAATTTTAACGAGGCACATTATCTATTGATGAACAACCAAGGAGGAGTGTTATAAAATGTATTATATTATGAATGTTCATTTATATTCACAGTCTAAAGCTTGCAAGCAGCTTACACTGCAGCTTCTATTAGATAAGCTTGCAAGCAGCTTACACAACAGCTTGTATCTGCAAGCAGCTTACACAATAGCTTCTATCTGTAAGCAGCTTACACATCTGCTTATATATTTACAAGCAGCTTACGCAGCAGCTTCTGTTCTTCTATAAATAGAAAGCTAATTCAGTTCATTTGTATATCAGTTAGAAAGTTGAATAAGACATTAATTTTTTTTAATACTTTTCTCTACTACATTTACTTCATAGTCTTTAGTTTATAACAGTCTACACTATACAGGACATTTATTATATTTTTTGGTTTTGTTTTGTTTAGAAGTGAGATGCATGCAATTAATTAATGTGTCAAGCACAATAAAAATAGCTACGCGAACACGATGTTGGAATCTGTCGGTGTAGACTGAATGATATAAGAAGGGCTTATCTAGAAATTTGATTACGGATTCACAAATTTAGTTCTTCATATTAACAGTAGAAAATAGGATTGATCAAATTATATTGAGTTTGAC